>VYXC01008467.1:14728-95592 GCA_013397175.1 Platysteira castanea | reverse complement strand
CAGCAGCTTCTCACAGGAGCCGCCTTTGCAGCCCCCTGCTACCCAAAACCAGGCCATGCCAAACTAATACAATGTATTTTATGCCTATGTTGAATATAAGGAAAATGAATAGGATATAAGAAATAAAACTTAGGGAACCATACACAACTCCCTCTGTTCTTTTAAGTTTTCAGATAAAAGTAAATATCTTTAAAAAAAAATAGCATAAAAGGATCCCAAGTTTTCTGGAGATGAAAGTCAGATGAACTTCAAGGAGCAGTGTTTGACTTGGAGTAATATTCAGAAGTTTATTCAGGATTCTAATTTCAAGAAAACCTAGGCAGTATTATCTTTAAAGAAATATGAACAGAATACAATACTATAAGCAGAGAGGCAGTTTTTTTCTACAAAGCACTGCAAAAGAAAAGCAGTACAAGGTATCAGTGTAAAGGTAGCAGTTATTATATAAAACCAAATTTGGCAATGAGCAGTAAAAAAATCCAGTTCCACTGAAAATAATGGTCAAATTCCCAACTAAGCTTTCCTAACAAAGAATACCAAAATTTCACTCTTTATTAAGAGAGACATTCTTAATTGTGTTCAAAAACCCCTCCAAAACCTAGAGTATGTAGGGATGAAGTTACTTGAACCTCTAAAGAGAGCTGAATTCAGGGTCTCTCTAATTCCCTTTTCTGGAAAATTAAAATGCACCCAGATTATAAATTAGGTCCAATTTTTGTGTGACACTAAGTATCTTTTTAAGGAACATTAAGGAGGCACAGCTCCCATTAAAGCAAGTAAAAAACCTGAGAGTCCTAGCACCTTTTTTCTTTCTGTCAGAATAAAACATGATGTGCGGCTGTCCTGCACAAAATGTCCTTTCGGCCTCTCCCCGGCTAGCTCCTGCGCAGGAGGCGCCGTAGGACAGGTCCGCCCCGGGCGCTCTTGAGCCTCGAGCTCGGTGGCGGATACAGGGCGAGCAGGTCGCTAGCCCACCCCCTGCACTTGGCCAGCAGCGCGCTTCAGGGATAAAGAGGTGAGGGAAGGGTCAGCCAGGCAGGTAAGTCCAGGAGCAGTTTATTACCCTGAACACCGTCCGGTCTGACTGAACCAAACAGAGCGGGAGACACAGACTTTTAAAGGGGGGTGGTTACAAGGGAACAACCGATGGGGATAGACATAAGGAGGAGTCGAAGGAGGGATGACATTTACATATAACCAATGGGGACTTAACAATATGATGGACATTTAGAAGGACCAATGGAACATCGAACCTAACAGAACTTTCCAGATAAAGGGGTATGGGTCTGGGGAGATTGACATGGAGCATGGGAGGGATTTGGATGACGGACAAGGAACACTCTGGCATAAAGGGAGTGGTTTTGGTGATGGATGTAGGGAAGGTGCTGGAACAAAGGGAGGGGTTTTACTTTATTTGGGGTTAGGGGCAGGCTTAGGGATGAAAGGGGAAGAAACCAATTGGGATAGCAAATAGGGGTACAGAGAACATACCCAACTTACATATTAACTTAATAAAATAAGAAATAAGCGAACTACAACAATGGTGCTTGAGTGTCTTTCCAGAGATTCTATTTCAGTGTATAACATGATTTCAATGTATTTTGTAATCCATTTATCATATGTATTTTGCTCATCATTTTTCTGTGTATTTCATAACCTCTGTCACAGAAAGAACATATCAGACTATGTTTCTTGCTATGATAAAAGACTGAGAGTTTATCAGACTGGTTATTTTACAATTCATATGATATTTTTTCTCCTTTCAGTGTTTAGCAATTTTGTTCCTTACAATATCCTCACGGTACCAGTAATTTTTCAGCACACAGTGGAAAATGTGTATACATAAACAAAGAAAATTTATATCAGCTTTTATGATAAAGGAACAAACTAACTGTTCCTGATTCCAAAAGGAATTGTTTGCATGAAAATATGTTAGCAATGACAAAAATGTCTGAAATACATTCAAAGAGCCTATCTACATCTCTTAGAAATGGCCTTTACTACTGTAGTTTTAGACACAATTTTCAACTGGTTGCATTTCACAGAATCACAGAATGGTTGTCAGAAGGGACCTCTGGAGGTCATCTGGTCCAACCTCCTGCTCAAACAGGGCCACCTAGAATCAGTTGTCCAGGACCATGTCCAAGCAGCTTTAGACCATTTACAAGGATGGACACTCCACAACCTCTCTGGGCAATCTGTCCCACTGCTCGGTCATCCTTACAGTAAAAAAGTGTTTCCTGATGTTTGGATGGAGCCTTCTCTGTTTCACTTTTTGCCCATTGCCTCTGTCACTTGGCGTCACCGAAAAGAACCTGACTCCAACCTTCATGCATCCTCCCTTCAGGTATTTATGTCCATTTATAAGACCTCCCCTCAGCCTGGTCTTCTCCCAGCTGAAAAGTCACAGCTCTCAGTCTTTCCTGAGGAAGAGATGCTTCAGTACCTGCTGGCAATAATCCTCCTCATGCAGCTCTGTATACCATTAATCTTCTTTGCCACAAGGATGTATTGCTGACTCATGGTGATTCATGGCATATTTCTTGCTTATTTGATGGAGAACTTAATTATTCTGAAAATTCAGAATCATTCATTTGCATTCAATTATTTAAAAAATACAATCAGCTAGCTTTGATCTTCTTAGCTTTGTAAGTGGAGGCTTGCCTACTGAAGAAGACTGAACTGCATGTCTCTATAGCCCTGCTCTCTCTGCCTCATTCTTTCTTTTCTTGTGTCTTTAAGTGGAACACCTCCAACAAGACATGTGTCGTCTCTGTGACTGGGAAATTATACATCACATACATCATTTTGTGTCTATTTTCTCAGCAGTAGTCATATACGCATGCCGCCTCAAGTTATAGGAACTTATAGATAGTGATATATCTGTGCCTGATGGATACCTGGGACTTGGACTGTATAAAAGTGGCACCTCCAGAAGAATGACTCTGGGACCCCCAACGCTAAGAAGATCAGGGTGAAGAAGGAACAACAAGACACCGCAGGAATCCATGTGGTGTGGTATCTTTGCTTAATCTTTTTCACTCACTGTATTTTTCTTTTCCCTTCCCTGCATTTCCTCCTGTTTCTTTCTCGCTGTGTCACTTTTACTGTTAAATCTGTGGTATTGACTTCTGCATATGGTCTCATTTCCACCTTAATTCAGGCAGAGACATCTCTTATAATTGGATCATAAAAATGGTTATACTTGTTTTGTCTGTAGTTATATGCATTGCCTGTGGCATGGTTAAACACATCAGGAGGAAGATTCTTGAGTTTCTGCTGCAGAAGACACCTGGTATATTTTTCAGTAAATGGAAGGAGGATAAGCTCATGCTCATTCATGTGAAGGATGACTTCCCAAGTTCTATTTGAAAAAATTAATGGAAATAAGACTTTGCAGTGAATAGTAAAATTTTTTGTCATAGCCAAGATTTTCATGCATTTACTTCCTGGAGCTCAAATCATACTTCAGTCTGTGCATATGTAGCTTCTATTAATATCACTGGGAACTGAAAATTTAGTGTAAAGATTCAGTATATTCATAAGTTGCATTTTTGAGTTACAAACTTTTCTGAAGGTAGCAAACAAAGCAGACCAGTCTATAAATGTCGATTTATACAGGCTTGAAAATCCCATTAGAGATGGTCTGTGTTGGGCATCTGTGAATTGGTCTGTGCTTGAGCATGGATTAGATGTACTGAAGACACATGAGGCTAGTTGCAATGTGCAGATTCCTTCTACTCACCTTTAGTACTGGACTTATTACAGCTTCAGCTGAGTTTTCACAATGTCTAGTTACAATCACTGAGGTCTGTAAATAGAGAGCAGGATTGCCTCAATGTTAGTTAAGCCAAACCCTGCTACTGGAAATGTCATTCATGTGACTCTGGAAACTTAGCTGCTTTCCCATCTATGCTTCCTATTCCTTTCTCAAGACCTGGCTCCCAGAAGAAAGGCTGATAATCATTTAATTGAGGTAGACATTAAATTGATATCTCTTTCATAATGCAAATATAAAGTTACTTGGAATTTAGTTGTGTGTCATCAGAGGATAATTTCATCTGGATATAGATTTATGGATGAGGACCTTTAGCTTTCAAGTCCAGTTATGAGAATGTTGTGTTTTGGGATGCTGTGCTAGCTATGTAATTTTTTTATTATCTACAGGAACACAACCAATATGGCTCTTTTTCCACTTCTGAAAGCATTTCAAATTCCTTTGTCCTAGCAGTGCATGAATCACTTAAACACAGAGCAAGTTTTACTTATCCACTTTATTACTGCTTTCATCCCCAAGATCAGCTTCATGTGGTTCTGAATATAACACCATTTCAAAAAACTTAATTCTAGTCTAAAAAACTTTTTTTTAAAATCCTAGCTACAATCAAAAGCATGAGAGTGATGATTTTACCTCATGACATCCAAACTTCTATATTTTATTCTGAAGTAACCTGTAATATAAAAGATGGAAAAGAATAAACTTATTTAAGTGGTACTTATATTTTATAAACCGCTTATATTTTTCATTTATATATCCAGATATAAATAATGCCCCCTTAGCCTACCTGAGATTAAGAAAGTAATTTATTGTTAAAAAGAGAGTTGATTGATGTATGTTTTAGTGAATTTAAAATTTTAATAGTCATTGATACCAACAGGGGCTGTATTGATCTCTAATAAGCAGACACACAGAATGAAATTCTATTACTTCCTCATTAATGTATTATATTTGTAGTCCAGAATATTTAAATGTTTACTACCTTCATTTAATAAAGATGATACACTATCTGCAAAAATAAAAACTGTGCAAAATACAACTGCTGTTTCCTTCTTATTACTTTGGACAAGAGATATAATACAAAATACTCAAGAAATGTAGAACAGAATGCGTAATGCATTTCATATTTGCAAATAATTTAAAATAACACTTGAAACTGTCCAAAACTCATTTTTATACCATATACTCTAAGAAATTGTTCCAGGCTACTTTCATGGAATGGTATGTATCAGTGAAAATATTCTGTTAAAATTTTACTTTTAAATGTGTTTACTTTACTTCTAGATCATTTTGCATTTAACATGGAATTTTTCTTCTAACACAAAACATTACATTTCCAAATGCAGATTTGCAGGCTTGTGACTCATTTTGACATTACTAGAATTCACATGGTTAAATCCCTACACTTTACTTTGAAAATTTATACTCTACTATTAATAGATTTTTTAATTGCCATATATGAAATAATGACATGATCAAATGCAGTATCTAGTTCAAGTCTGCAGAAATTTTAGATTTATTTTCCTTGCCTCTGTAAATAGTTTAATAAATAAATCCCAATAAATATATAAATTTTTAATGTTTCATCTTCTAAAATGTTTTTATTCATATTGACTGTGTAGTCATATAACAGCCATGATGAAGTCCAACCAGTAATAGTTACTTATGTTGTTTTAAGGAAGAAAATCTTCACACTGGAATCCTATAACTGTACTAATAATTGGAGGGACTCTATTTCTCTAACAAGAAAAAGAATTCCTAATAAATTCAAGATGCTAAGATTACTGGTGTCTTTACTTTGCTGATATCTGCTATTTCTCTTTTCTTGTCATATACATGAGCAAGCTGGTGGCAAATTTGATGTTCTACTGGAATATTTTTAGTCTGGTGTATGAATGTTGTCATTTAAAAAACAGGCACTGTTATAAATGACAGCCATTTTTAGATTTCAAAAGAACTGAGAACTTAGTCTTTGGTACTTATAATCCATCTTCAAAGCGAATCAGATGTTGTAGCTATATTCGCAATGCTGTTGACACATGAATAATAGTCCAAACACAGTCTAATGACAAATTAAATCCAATACTTTGGACACAAGACCTATGAAAAAGCAGGTTTTTGAATCTAGGGATATATGTGCAGTTGCCACAGAGCTGTTAATTTTTACTGAGTTTACTGTTAATTTACCTAATGTTATATCTACCTTGTGATGGTAAATGAAATATGTGCATGCAGTTGATGCCTGGGGTGGCTACCTAAAAGCAGAGACTAGACAAGGATAAGGGGAAAAAAGGTAGGTATTTATTTGAAGGACCTTCAAAGGTACACCCTGGGCAGGCCAAAGGCTAGACCCAAGATGGACCCCAAGTCACGAGTTCTTCACACTTTTATAAGTTTGGTTCATTTGCATATCAGGGTTAATTCTCCAATTAAAACTTCAGTTACTGATGTAACTACCGCAAGTTTGCCCTCCTCTTCAGAGGCCTTAGTTTACACATTTTGGGCCTAGGACAATCTGGATGTCCTTGGAGAACAAGCCTGAAGAGGCTTGTTATGTCTAACTAGCATGAGAGAGCAGCAGTTAACAGGCTACAAGAAACTTCAAAGTTGCACACTGGGCAGTACAGGATTTGAAAAATATAAAAGTTAAAACCTAAGGCATCATAGTCATATTTTACTCTCATTATCCTGCAGAAGGTATGTGTTGTAAATTATTATCTAGGAAATTTCCCCCCCCGCCCCTGTACATCCCTGGATAAGAAACTCAGATTCAAATTACTTTAGTTAATTTTTTTAATATATGTCTAGCACATACTGAAAATACAAAACTGAAACATTAATGGAGAAGAGACAAAAAGATATTTTGAGGTGATAATAGGATAATCATAGAATCATTTAGGTTGAAAAAGACCTCTAAGAGTACTTAGAGTCTGTAAGAGTACTTAGTCTGACCATTAAACTCACACGGTCAAGTCACCACCATGTCCCCAAGTCCCAGATCCACACACTTTTAAAATACCTGCAGGGATAGTAACTCAATCTTTTCCTTGGGCACCTTATTACAGTGTTGAGCAAACCTTTCCACGAAGAAGTCTTTCTTATATCCAATCTAAACATCCCCTGGTGCAACTTGAGGGCATTTAATTTTGTTACTTGGGAGAAGAGACCAACACTTATCTGAATAAAACCTCTTCCAGGTTGTTGTAGAGAGCAATAAGGTCTCCCCTGCGCCTGCTTTTCTGCAGGCTGAACAACTCCAGTTCCATCAGCTATTGTCATAAGACTTGTGCTCCAGGCCTTATGCCAACTTTCTTGTCCTTCTCTGGACTTGTTCCAGCACCTCAATATCTTTCTTGCAGTGAGTGACCCAAAACTGATCACAATATTCGAGATGCAGCCTCACTTTGCCAAGTACAGGGGGGCAATAACTGCCCTAGTCATGCTGTCCACCCTCTTTCTGGGCAAGCTTCCAGTGACTCTTCCCAAGCCAGTAGCAACGCGTGGCTGAGTTATTGTGACTGAAGTGCAGGACCCAGCACTTCACCGTTTTGAACTCATACTACTGTCCTTGGTCCATATGTTGATAAAGATATTAAACAAACCTGGCCCCAAGGCTTTGTAGCTATGTTTCTCCAGCATCCAACTAAGGATGGAGATTTTTCTCGGCCCTTCTTTTTGTGCTGATGTATTTATAGAAACTTGTTTTATTGTTTTCTGTGGCAATAGTCAGATTGCCAATAGCCAGCCCAAGATCCACTTGGGCTTTAACCCTTCAAATTTACTTCCTTCATAACCTCACACATCCTTGTAGTCCTCCTGAGTTTCCTTCCACTTACAAAGGTCATAGTCTCTCTTTTCCCTGCCTGAGTTCCAGTCAAAGCTCTCTGTCCAGGCAGTCTAGTCTTCTTCTCCACCAATGCATCTTGCGGCACATGGGAATAGCCTGTTCCCATGCGTTTAACATTTTCTTGAAGAATGTCCAGCCTTCCTGGACTCCTCTGCCCTTCAGAAATGCCTTTCAAGGGACACTGTCAATCAGCCTCCTAAACAGGCTGAGTCTGCCCTTTTGAACTCCAAGGTGTCGGTTTTGCTGACCCCACCTCCTTATTTCTCTGTGAATGGAACACTCTATTATTTAGTGATTGCCGTGATCAAGACAACCTCCAAGCACCACATCATCCACCAGGCCTTCTCTGTTCACAAACAACAGGTCCAGTGAGGCCCATTTCCTTGCTGACTCACCAGCTGTTTGTCTCCCACCCATTCCAGGAGCCTTCTAGACTGTTTTCTCTCTGCTGTGTTGAATTTCCAGTAGACATATGGTGAGTTGAAGTCCCCCATAAGGAAAAGAGACAGTGATCATGAGACTTCTTCCAGCTGCTTATAGAATATTTTGTCTGCCTCTTCATTGTGACTGGGTGGCCTATAGCAGACCCAACCAGTGTGTCTGCCTTGTTGTCTTCCCCCTGATTCTTAACCATAAACACTCAATCCTGTCATAGCAGTCATGAAGCTCTAGACAGTCAAACCACTCCCTGCCATACAGGACTACCCCACTGCCTCTCCTTCCTTGCCTGTCCCTTCTTCAGATTTTACAGCCATCCATTGCTGCAGCCCAGTTGTGTACATCCCTGCACCGAATTTCCATGATGGTAACTATGCCATAGTTTTCCTACTGCACAGTGGCTTCCTGCTCCCCCTGTTTGTTGCCTAAGATGTGTGCATTGGTGTAGATGTGCTTCAGTTGTGCTACAGATGCCACCACTGTTCTGGAGAGAGAAGCCCTAATTTCTATGTGGCCATTCTCAAGCAATTCTAAGATACGAATAACCCTTGTATTTTTGCTGTGGCATGGGTCTCCATCCAAGGAATGTAGCAGGGTAGGAAGTCTTCTTGTCACATCTTTAACCTGGGCCACAAGGAGGAAGCAGAGTTCAGAGCTAGTTCTGTGTAATGAGCAAATTCCACAAAAAAATCCTTTAGATTGGGATGCAATAAGAAACTTCCCTACCAAATTTCATTTTGGAAAATGGTTAATAAAGGAAATAGTAGCTCTTCAGCAATATTAAATCATTCATTGCAGCAAAAATCAACTGGCTCACTTATATCTTAAAGAGATACTTTCTACTATTTGCTCACAATGTCTGCCAAGATTGTCTTCTGCTCTTCAAAACATTCAACACCTGAAGGTTAACTGCTCTGTTATTTTATCTTCAAATACATAACTGTCTTTGTGGTACAATAGGTAAATCAATTTCCTTCTAATCACACTTGTCCCAGGGACGTAGACTGTCCATTGTCTGATGAATGAAAAGTTCATCAGTAAAGGATCTTTGGTACTCTCAGGTTCAAAAATTATATGGCATAATTTTGATGTTGAAGTTCTGTAAGTACTAGGGTTCCGAGCATGTTCAT
The DNA here is from genome assembly GCA_013397175.1 of Platysteira castanea. Classification (NCBI taxonomy): domain Eukaryota; kingdom Metazoa; phylum Chordata; class Aves; order Passeriformes; genus Platysteira; species Platysteira castanea. The sequence continues at coordinate 86,399 of VYXC01008467.1, read as the reverse complement.
TGCAAGTGTCTGTTACTATTACTGAAATTAAATCTTTTTACAAAAAATAAACTTTTCTATGGTGAAAATCACACCTCTTAATAATTCACAAGTGACAAAAAATAGTGATTTTTTCACTTGAAATAATCAATGGTTTGTGGAAATCAAAAAAAGAAATTTAATGTTGAAATGTAACTGTGCCTTATGACAGCTGTTCACATCCTTCTCATTTTAAGAGACTAGTCTATATTAGAAAAACCAGTCAAGAAAGACAATTTCAACTACTTCTGTATTTTCAATTTGTAACATTTATAGTTTCACTAAACTGTTTCTTCCACAAACTAATAAATAATGGAATGTGCAATTTAATTAGTATGTTAAATTATACTAGCTATATACTCAAACCATTTCAGTGGTGCTCTGACAACAAGTATCATCTATTAGTACTTTACTTAGTTCATACTAAATAAAAGAACTGCCTCTGATATCAGTTGCAACTGTGTTTGTAGAAAACATACTCCTCATGGGGGATGTGTAAGCAAACAGATACAGCAGTTTTTAACATTTGCTTCATTCCCAAAGTCATCCATTTTTCATGTCACTAAAATTTTCATTACATGTGTGTTTTCTGAAACAAAAACATATTATTTCTGAGGTGAGTGATCAAAAGCAGTCATCTTGTATAAGAGTTCTTCATGGCTTATTTTTTTTGGTCAAGACAAGCTGGATGACCTCCTAATTTCCCTTTCAAAACTTTGGTTATACAACCATTACTTTTCCAAGTAAACAAAAACACATTAAACATTTATATATGCAAACACATAAGCCAAGAACAGGAATGAAATGTACTGCAAAGCTTAGTCACAAGACTGAGTAAAACTAACTGGAGTGTTTTTTAAAACAAAAAAAAAAAATATTGTCATTTAAAAGAAAAAAAACCAATTTCCATATCAGATGATGCCATCAGCTTGCTTATAGCACTATTGCTGTTTGCTTACTCAACTAATCTAAACCACCAGTGATATAATCCTATTTACACTAGTAAAAACTGTTAGAAGCAAACAAATATATATGGAGTGTGTATGTGTGCATATATGTGTCTGTGTGTGTATTTGAGCAGATGTATTACGGTGAAAGTAAGAGGAATCACATAATCACAAAACAAGTTTATGTTGCAAGGAACTTCTGGAGAATATCTATCCAACCCCCTTGTTCAAGCATGGACACCTGGAACAGACTACCCAGGACCATTTTCAGTCATCCCTTAAATGTCTTCAGTAATGGAGATTTGACAGCCTCCTTGGGCATCCTCTTATAGTGTTTAACCACATTCAGCTATCAAAAAAAATTAAAATCTTATTTTCCACTTTCTTTAAAAATGTAATTGCCTGTGTTTCAGTTTTTGCCATTGATTGCTTCTTTTGCTTTGTGTGGGCACTACTGACAAGAGCCTGGCTCCACATTCTCTACTATCATGTATTTATACACACTTCTGAACCTTCTTCAGGAAGGACAGTCCCAGACCAGCAAGGTCTTGTATGTTAAGGAAGCTTTCCTGTCCGACCATATAGAAGGCACTCTGGCAGCCACAAACACACCACCTGAGCTGACACTAAAGCCACTTCACAGCAGGTGGCTCCAGGGAGCTGATCAGTGCTACGCTTGACTCCCTACACACACCACAACCACACAGTCAGAGAGGATTTCCTTACTGGCTCAACCCCAGGTTTCCCATAGTAGAGTCTCAGACATCTCAATCCTTAAAATAATTTCATCTTGGTGCAAAAAATAAATAACAAAATAACAGCTTGAGCTAGTGCCTCCAAGGAGGTACCCTGAGCAAAGGAAACCCTGGGCTTTCTGAGCAGATTGAGAGCAGGCTGGTGGAGAAGGGGTACTAGTGGATGAAAATTTGGACATAAGTCAGCAATGCGCACTTGCAGTCTAGAAAGCCAACCAAATTGTGGGCTGCATAAAAGGTGACATGGCCAGAAAGTGGAGGAAAGTAATTTTTCCCCTCTACTCTGGTCCTCTAAGGACCCACCTGGAGTATTGTCACCAGCTCAGGGCTACAGTGTAAGAAAGACATGGACATGTTAAAGCAGATCCAGAGGATGGTCATGGAAATGATCAGAGAGCTGGTGCACCTCCCCTATGAACACAGTATGAGAGAATTGTGGTTGTTCAGCCCAGAAAAGGCTCTGGGGACACCTCATTATATCATGGAATCATAAAATCCTAGAATCACAGAATCACAGAATGGCCTGGGTTGCAAAGGACCTTGAAGATCATCTAGTTCACACCCGCTGTCATGGTCAGGAACACCTTTCACCAGACCAAGTTGCTCAAAGTCCCATCAAACCTGGCCTTGAACACTTACAGTGACAAGGCATCCACAGTTTTTCTGGATAATCTGTTTTAGTGCCTCACCACCCTCACAGTAAAGAATTTCTTCCTAATGTCTAATCTGCTCTCTTTTAGTTTAAAGCCTTTCCCCCTTGTCCTTTCACTACAGGCCCTTGTTAAAACTCTCTCTCCAGCTCTCTTGTAGGCCCCCCCTTAGGTACTTGAAGGTTACTCCAAGGTATCCCTGGAGCCTCTTCTCCTCCAGGCTGAAAAACCAACTGTCTCAGTATGTCTCCACAGCAGATGTGCTCCATCCCTCTAATGATCCTGGTGGCCCTTCTCTAGACTCACTCCAGCAGGTCCATGTCCTTGCTGTGATGAGGACCCCAGAGGCGGATGCAGCACTCCAGGTGGGGTCCTATGAGAGCAGAGAGACAGAATCACTTTGCTTGCCCTGCTGGCCCTGCTGCCTTGGATGCAGCCTAGGATATGACTGGGTTTCTGGGCTGTTAGCATGCATTGCTGGGTCATGTTGAGCTTTGCATCCACCAACATTTAGCACTTCAATACTTGAAGAGGGCCTACAAGCAAACTGAAAAGAGACTTTTTACCAAGTGGGTAGTGGCAGGACATGGGGCTGTGGTTTTAAGCTGAAAGACGGTGTATTGAGGTTGGACATATGCACTGGACATTTTTTATAACAAGAGTTGCAAGACGCTGGAGAAGGTGAACCAGAGAAGATGTGGATGCACCATCACTGGAAAAAAGTCAGGGCTAGGCTGAATAAGGCTTTGAGTACTTTGATTTAGTGAAATATGTCCCTGCTATTATTTGAATCTGGAAAACAGATTTTGGATTCATCAAAACCCTGAAAACTTTATGAAAACTTATGGGAGTACTAATGCTAGATTTGATCTTTCCTGTTACATTGCTACCCTAGACTGACAGACAGGGGAAAGGAAGAAGGAAAAATCTGACTTTAACAAATAGAATGGAGAAAAATTGTAAGCAGCTTATGAGTAATATTACGATATGGCAATTTTTCCTCTCTTCTAATTAACCTATGGTACGGGAAATAAGATGCATGAAAAAATGACCCCTGTAGGATGTCACATGTCAATTTATAGGAGGAGGAATAAACAGTTCAGCAGTTACCTAAAAGTTTTTGTGTTTGGCAGAACATGGTGAGATTGCCTTAAGGTTCAGACGCTTGGGCCATTTGATAAATACTGCAAAGGGGGAAATAAATGGACCTCTCAAATTTAACATATCAGAAGCCCTATTAGGTCCTGAGAAAGAGGGAGATACATACCTCTCCTGGGTCCACTGCTAGCCACAATATGTTTTACTCTCAGAGTATGCTGGCAAAACTTTTTATATCAACAATAAATGTGTGTTAACATACAGGGCAAGCTTCCCAAATAAGAAGTGTGAATGTATCAGAAGTGACAATCTGGAATGCTAATTTTTTTTTCTGTTTATGTTCAAAGGACAGAAATAGCCAAATATCAGAGGTCTTGTTTACCTACATAATGTGCTGAGCACTGGAATTTCTACCATAAGGATTAAGCCTCCTTAGAAATACAGAAAGTGGCTGAAGGAGAAAAAGGAGATAATCAAGGCTGAAAATAACATGATTGCTTTTGTTAGAGTGTTTCAAACTTCACCTAAATGTGCAAGAGCTGCTATATTCATTTTAGTACTAGAAAAAAATTCTTTGTACTTTCTATGACATGATATTATATGTGGCATAATATCTACATCTGTAAAAGCTCTGTTAAGAAAACATCTGTGAGACAAGGTTTATTAGTGCAGAGCTGGAACTATTCTTATGCAACTATATTCCTTTTGGGACCAAACAACTACTTTCAGGCCAATTAGTTCTGCATCAAGTGGAAGTACCAGCTCAGGTCAGCTCTCCATTACAGTGTTTAAAGATGCCTCGAGTCACTACTGAACCTTTCAAGGTTTTACCTGATGTCATAAAAAAACCTTTCCTTTTAGCAATTTATTTAAATTGCTGGGATGGAAGGTTTCCTTTGAAACTCTGTTCCATTAGTTCCAGCTAGTCAAAAATATTGAATGTTTGAATATATGCAAGTCCACACATAATACAGGTCTATTCCTGCTACTTGTAACATCCAACAGAATATTATTATAGCTGAAACCAAGAGACTTCAGACATAATTTTGTCCTTTGCACAAAAACCCATGACCCCTCTGATTAAAAAATGAGAAAAGCAGAGGCTAAAGCTACCTTTTTTTCCTCTTCTTGTTTTGGTCACCACTTCTGGGCATGGATCAGCCAAAATCTCTGTTGCCTTCAGATGACAGGACTGAGAGCAATATATGACTCAAATTGCCAAAATCCTGACACAGTTCTGCAGCAGACATTTCCTTTATATTTTAAAGGTTAATCCAGATCACATCTGAAACTGAGCATGTTATATAAAGGGGTTTATGTGTGTTTGACTTAGAGTTACTACAGTACTGAGAGTAATGCTCATTAAAGTAGAATAAGTGCTGGTACTTTGAATAGTCTTTCCTGGGTTGCTCTCTGGGGATGTGCGGAGTAGTATTGTGAGCTTATGAATATAAAAGCTGCCTGAACATAAATTCAAGCTACTTTAAGAAAAAGAAGTTTAATCATGGCACAGTATATAATATAATGATCCTCTTAGCTAGACTATAATGAGATAAACTTTAATCATGATCAGAGTTGTACTTGCAGGTGAATTTACAGGACATTTTTGCCACAATATTATGCAGAGTTATTAATTTATTTCCCCCTGTGCATGTGATTTGAATAAGGTAGGGAAAATGGTCCTATGTGCTGGGAAAGATCATCTTACTCATATGTTAAAAGCTCTCTTAAGGCACTTTTGGTATGATCTACACTAGTTCTCAGAGTTAAGTTTGTTCTTTGGAGTTTTTATATAGTGTTCAGGATTCCAAGACAAAGAGTTTTCATTAGAAAATTGCTCAGGGAATGGAATTGCTCAACTAATAACTGTATGAGGTCAGTAATTTTTCTAGTCTTTCTTTTAATTTGCCTCTTTATCACAGAAATTAAGGTGCCCAAGTGTGCAAACTTATTATAGAATGTTATAGTGTTTCTGAATGATGCCTGATAACCGAGAGGCTATTTTATTAATTAGTTTAAAAAAAATGGTTGTGTAGTTGTCCAAACAATTTTTTAAAAAGTGTCTGTAGACATGAAAGCTCTGTTTGATGCCATAGTTTCCAAGTGCTGGCCTTTCTAGAACTGCACCACTGCACCACAGAGTAGACTGATGACATTAATAAGTGATAACTGAATATGTGAGGTATTTTGATACCTTTTTATTTAAAAGTTTAAAATATTTGCTGATTCAGGGCAAATATTCAAGCATTTGTGTGTTGTTTTTATCTAGGATAGAGTTAACTTTCTTCATAGTAGCTGGATAGCTTCACAGTCTATGTTTTGGATCAGTAAGTGTTTTGGATTTGTGCTGAAAACTATGTTGATAAGACAGAGATGTTTTCACTATTGCTGACCAGCACTTGCCCAGAGTCAAGGTCTTTTCTGCCTCTCACCCTACCCTAGTAGTGAGCAGGTGCATAAGGAGTGGGGAGGGGATACAGCTGGAACAGCTGACTCCAACTGAGCAGAGGGATATCCCACATCATGTAGCATCATGCTCAGCATATAAAGCTGGGAGAAGAAGGAAAGGAGAGTCATTTGGAGTAATGGCATTTGTCTTCTGGAGTAATCACTAATGCGTGATGGTGCCCTGCTTTCATGGAGATGGCTGAACACCTGATGAGAAGTATTGAATGAATTTCTTGTTTTGCTTTGCTTTTATACACGGCTTTTGCTTTACCAGTTTAAATTACTTTATCTCAAATCATGAGTTTTCTCACTTTTACCCTTCTGATTCTGTCCCACATCTCACAGAGGGGAGAGTGTTCAAGAGGCTGAGTGGTGCTTATTGTCATTTGGAGATAAACCATGACAGTGTGTCACCCTGTTTTCCTGTGCACCATGCATGGGCAGCACTTAAAAAGGTTTGTTCTGTTCTACTACATAGGGATATGCTATTCAGTTTTTCCAGGTGTCTGTCAATCCTAATGGATTTTCATAAAGCACCTTGAAAACATTTTGTCTATCTAGAGTCACAAGAGTGACTGGGTCAAGAATCCAAATAGCCAGGTGACAGAACTTTCTGGTATGCTACAGGAGCTATTCAGTGTGCACACCTGATATCTTTCTACAGAGAAGTCACAGTGATTGCATGGGGATGAAGTTGATGCATGATTAAGACGGCATTGAGGAATTTAGGAGAACCAAGAGGTTCTCCTCTGTGACTAAAACTGGTCACAGAGAGGTGGCCTTGGAGCTGAGGTGTCAACACTGAGACTAGAAGAAGCTCTGATGTAAGGACTCTACACCTTGCAGAGCTGCCCAGTTATAAAGGGGATGGCTGGGCCTCCTGGGCCACCTCCTCTGCTTTCTGAGGTTAAAACAGAACAACCACAAGAGGAAACCAGGAAGGATCCCTATGAATTTCTGTCCAGTTTTTAACAAAACCGGACTGAATCCGAGATGTTTTTAATGGAATACTTCCAATCTGTTGATGGTACACCTTAAAAAAAAAGCCATCAGCCTTAGATTTATAATAGCTCCATAGTAGATAGATAAAAGTCCCGATGGACATCAGTGTTATGAACCAGTGTTAGTTAATAACTTCATTAATGGCATAGAGAAAGGGATTAAGTGCATCGTCAGCAAATTTGCAAATAAGTGGTGTGGATAACACCCCTGAAGGATGTGATGTCATCCAGAGGGACATGAACTGGCTTGAGAAGTGGGTCCATGGGAATTTCACGTGAATGAACAAGACCAAGTGCAAGGTGCTACACTTGGGTTGAGGCAACCTCTGGTATCAACACAGACTGGGGAATGAACTAACTGAGAGCAACCCTGAAAAGAAGGACTTGGGGATGCTGGTGGATGAGAGGCTGGACATGATCCAGAAGCATCCACCAGATCTGGGCTTGTAGCCCAAAAAGGCAATGTCCTGGGCTGCATCTAAAGCTGCCTGGCCAGCAGGATGAGGGAGGGGATCCTGCCCCTCTGGTCTGCCTTGGTGAGACCCCACCTGCAGTGCTGCATCTAGCTCTGGGGCCCCAGCACAGGAAAGACATCAACCTGTTGGAGACAGTCCAGAGGAAAGGCACCAAGATTATTAGAATCCTTCTACCATGTATAAAAATGATTGTAACATTCTATGGACAGAATACCTCTTCAATGATGACAGGCAGAGAGAAGTCTGGAAAGGCTTTTCCAGGCAGATTGTTCAGCCTGGAAAAGAGAACACTTCAGGGTAACCTAACTGCAGCCTTCCACTGTCTGAAAAGAACTTACAAGAAAGATGTGAAAAGACTTTTTACAAGGGCTTGTAGTGATAAGACAAGGGGGAATTGCTTCAAACAGAAAGAGAGTAGGTTTGGATTAGATATTAGGAAGAAATTATTTACTGTGAGGGTGGTGAGTCACTGGGACAGGTTAAGAATTTGTGAATATCCCATCTCTGGAAGTGTCCATGGCTAGGTTGGATGGGACTTCGAGCAACTTGGTCTGGTGAAAGGTGTTCCTGTTTATAGTGGGGGAGTTTGAACTAGATCTTAAAGGTACCTTACAACACAAGCCATTCTATTATATCTGAAGCCATCATTCATCTAGCAGTATTTATTTTTGAAAAACTCTAAATTTGTAAAATTTACCTATTTTGCATCCTGCCTAGGTTGTTTAAGTGAAAATTCTCATGGAAAGTAGGTCATATATGGGATTATTCTGTGTCTGTTAACAGCATGGGTAAGGATTGGAGACATGGTTGCACGTACTGATTGCTACCTCCTTGGGAAAGAGCTTGAAATATCTCAATTTACCTTTTCATGCTTCATCAAAAATTTGAATGCCATGATAAACAAATAACATTTGAACATGTAGCATCTGTTGAAAATATACATTTTTTGCAAAGGCAACGCACAAAATAACCTCGTGAAAATACTTGCATGTTTTTATATGAAAGTCAAGTATAAGAATACTGCACTTCTTAAGAATACGTATAAAACAGTGATGTCAATTCTGTGGGTAGTACTCTATGTGGGAAAATAAATATGAGAAGAAAAATTTGTATATAATGTTGTAATCACTCAGAAAAATATTTTTCCTCTAGTATGTTAGTACATAATACTTGGAGAGTTATAGCAAAAGGATATGTAAATAAATTCAGTGGCCTCATCTCTCTGTCAAGTATTCCCACCTTTTTAAAATAACCTTTGTTCTGAGTTCAATTTGCATTCTGTTTTTGATTGCAATTTCCTTTTCTTTTGTAACTCTTTCCCCGTAAACGCCAGCAGAGGCATTTTGCAGACCACTAAGCTGCACATTTCTGAAGGGACCTGGGGCACAAGCTGGGTGGAAAGAGGTGGCTGAGAGCTGAGAAGGAGGTGCACTGCCACCAGATCCAGACTGATGGAACATAAAGAATAAAGGCTTTTAGGCATTTTTAGGGAGAGGAAACAAAAGAAACAGGGCTGATGAAGTACAGAGCCTAAAGAGAAGACAAACATTTCTATAGTGGTGACCCTTGCCTTTGAGCTGACAAAACTAGGTAAAAGAGCTGGGGCCCCTTGCAGGGAAGACATTGAGGACCCAGCCGAAACCTGACTGCAGTCAACAGAGAAAAAAACCCCAAAAGAGTGTTACAATCATTTTTATACATGGAAGAGGGGTTCTGTTTATGTGGGATTTGCGTTACAGAGATTTTAACTGTTGGCAAGTAGCATGGCAAAACAAAAATAGTTTTGTAGAGCAAAACAGTGCTGAAGGCCTCATGACCACAAGGCAGTTCAGTGGGGTCTGCTTCATAGTAGCTCCACTTTGGCTGCATGTCAAATGCTCGTTCCTGTTCCAACCTAAAATGCCATTGTTAAGTGCACCCAGATATGGTGTAGTATATTATATCAAACCAGACATGACTTACTGAAAGGATGCTGGCAGGAAATATTGATGATACAATCTTAGCCTGAAACCTTGGTAAGAATCATTAAAAACGTATTGGAAAGAATCCCAAAGGTATTTAAAAACAAATAAATGATCTTCGAAGGGTGTGTATGAAAAGGAGAAAGAAAGAAAAAATGTAAATCCTGAAAAAAACTCTCATCAGGTTCTCACATAGACTATAAACTTACTCATTAGTAATGATGATATTGAACTGTAAAATGGTTGTGTCAGTGTCGCCCTTCTTATATTCCTGCTTTGATATATCTGTACATATACTTGCAGGGAAAATGAAAAAAAAAAAACGGCAACTTAAAAATTAAATCATGTCTTGCTGACTAACCCAATGTTATAGGAAAAGTATAATAATAATTATTAGAATAATTATTTTTAGACAAAGTTGTAGTATAATCTGCCCATTTACTTGCTCTCTTTTTCTCTATTTTTATTATCTTAGTGTCAAATATAACATATTGCTATGGATATAAAAGTGTTGTTCATTCTAGCAGTTGCATTTAATCTAAAGTTTTGATCCAGGAAGTATGCTTAATTTATGTCAACTACACTATACTATGTCTTATCATTTCTTCATCCACTTTGATCAAAGTTGGTAATTTGTAATGTTACTTTCCTTTTTTTATTCTGTGCAGGGTAATTTCTATAAACAAACAAAAAAATTCTGTAATTTATACCTAAAACAAAACAATGGTTCTTGAAAAAAAAAAAAAAAAGAAATATGGAGGAGACATCTAATGATAAAATTCAGATTATGTTTATGAGAACTACTAGGAGTTATACATTTCTTTAGCTCTAAAAGTCTGAAATCCTGACTTTCCAAAGCCGAGCCATTTAACTATGTGTGTAATGTATGCACTGTTTTCATTTGGTAAATGTGTGGCACTTTTTTACAAAAATCGTCCATCAGTATTATCCATCAATAGACTGGATTATTAGAGGTTTTATGGAAGCCTGCTGAACTGCAGTCTCCAGGGGTCTGGTATCTGTCACTGCCATATTAGATTTAAGCTGCGTACAAATCCCTTCCTCCTCTGAGGTAGGAAACAACAAAGCTTAGATAGAAAAATCCCAGAAATCCTAGAAAGGAAAAACTATAAGTAGTATTTTGTCTTGAAGTCATGTGACACAGAAAGGTGATAAGAGCTAAAACCAGCAGGCTTAAAGATTTCAGAAGACACCAGCACTGGAGAGTGATGAGCACTGTTGGGTTATTGTCCCACCATTCCTCTCTGGGTATATCCTTAGCCAGAGCCAGACTTGAGGATGACTTGCTGGCATGCAACACTGGTGGCTTGCTGGGCTTTGAAGCACCCTTGGGGCCCATAGGAAAAAGGAAGTGGAAAACCACTGATAAACACCTGATGCATGCTGAGGAATATATGTAATTATCTTTGCAAGAAGATATTTTACATCTGTATACTGTGCTACCCTTTTGAACAGAAGCAGGTTATAACTGCATAAACCACTCATCAAACAGTAAACTCCATGCATATAGGAGAGGTTTTGCTGTTTTAACTCTGTCAGCATAGCTAAAAAGCAGGATCTTAAGACATGAAAGAATGTGGTATCAAGAAAGTATTACTCCTCCTATTTGCCCATAAAAACTGGAGGAGGGAAAGAGGCGCTGGTTTCACAAGGCCACATGCAAAGATAGTAACAGAGTACAGAACAAATCCAGGTGTCTCTCTACCAAGTTCACTGATCGAAATTACTGTCTACTGTGCAGTTTACCAAACATGCCATACTCTGTGGTCTTCTATACCGCTCTGTTCTGAAATGATGAAAGCTTAGCTGCTAAAACTGCTGATTTTACTGAAAGGCAATTTATAATATGCCTGGCTTTGACCATATCTGTCATTTTTGCCTGACTTCAGCTATATTAATAAATCAAATTTGAAAATGAGACTAAACAGCTAATTTTACTTTGGAGGTCCATTTGAAAGAAATGAAGTTCAGAGTGTTTTGAGCTTTCGCATCGAGCTCTTTGTTTCTTTAATGGGCAGTTGCATAGCTTTGAGTCATTTTTATAACTATCAGCTCCTAGTTTCCAAGATTTATTTCTCTGTAAAATGACTTGGACTTGTTACTCGCTTGATTTGTAAATTATTGCTATGTGGGATGGAAATTCCTAAGAACCGGATTTATTTAAAATACAAGACTTTATTTGAATTCGTGGTGAGTGGCATTTTGTTATCTGCTGATCTTTTAAACTGGGATAACTTAAGTGAAAAGACAAAGGAGACTTTATTGTTTGTGGATATATTTTTATTATGGATTCTGGGTTCATTTTACTAACTTTGGACCACAATATTTGGAAATCCTTGCTAAGGCTAAGTACGGTAAGGTAAGGAGCAGCAGTAAACCTCCATTGTGGTTTTCTGGCTACTCACCACTTCATTAATTTTTCTCAATTAACCTAGGTTTTCTAGAATTCTTTTTTTATAATCCCTGGCATTACTTCTGTATTTTCTCTTGCTTATTTCTGCAAAAGAGGTGAAAACAGAACTGAGAGCTTATTCCCTGGTTGTTTGTTTATTTGGCAATGCTGTTACTTTGTTTATTTGTTTATTTTTAATTTGCTTCTAAAATCTTATTTCTTAAGTACCAGGGAGAGTGATCAGATTTGACGGTCAAATTACCATATCACTTGCACATCTGTTCAGTGAATTCATGAGATTAAATCTAGTTTTCTAAATCTGACACGCTAGAATCCCCACAGAGTACATAGAGTTTACCATCTTAGTATATATTTTATATTTTATATTTTATATACTACTTCATCTGACGCATACTAGGCATTTACTTGGAGTGAATTGTGTTTTCTAGAAGTGTTTATAATTTTTGACATCTTCTAGAAGCATCAGGTGACTACCAAATATGCATCACCGACTGTGAAGATGTAATCTTTTAGTAAGATAAATTCCACTATATCAGTCCTACTTCAAAATACATTGAAGAAAAAATCTTCAAAACTTCATTCTTCAACAAGATGCTTGAACTGTTATATTTACAAAATCACGTACTCAAGCTAATTAATTGTGTTCTAATTATTGCATCTGTAGGAAAGGAATATAATGTTCAAAGTAAAGAAACATTGGTATTCATTATGATTAAATTATAGTGTCCTTCAGAGAAGACTGTGTTTGAATGAAGTGCAAACATCCAGAAACTTCCATCCAGACAACAGAAATGTCCATTATAAGGTTTCATTATTAACATTTATTTAAAAAATATGTTTCTGCTATCCAATCATATGATTCAAGTTCCTTTAACAACTTTAAATTCATAATAAATAGAAATATGTAACTGTCAAAGTGTAGGTCACTTAAAATTTAAAATGACAAAAATATTGCAATGTATTAATGCCTCCTACATGATTCATTACATAAAAGTAGCCTAAATAAGTAAAATGCATCTTTTCATGCATACTACCTATAGACCTTTTTCAATACGTCTTTTAGATTTTTGTTCACTTATATATTGATTTCATTATGGATCCATGTTACCATTCAGTAAGTAGCATATTGTGTCCCAGAGTGTAAATTGTTGTTACAGTCTCAGAACTGTATTTACATAATTCTATATCCAGGTTTATTAGTATTTTTAGGACTTGATTTCTTTTCTCTCTTTTTATTTTTCCTTTCCAGTTCTTTAATGATATGAGTATGGAACAGTATCAACATCTTTCAATCTGCAATTTTATAAAGTCAACAAGAAATTCCAAAGAGCAAGGGAAGATTTATTCTATCTATCCTCCCATATTTTTCCTGTTCTTCCGTTTGCTGACGGTGACTTAAAGATGTTCATTTTCTGTTTCATGTTAATACCAATACAGCTTTTTTCCACCTTATTGCTTACATCTGTGCCAATAAATAAAACAGGACACCACCAGTTCTTTAGCTCTAAGAGTAAATAATATAACTTTGCATCACAAGGGCTGAGCAACTAAAATAGAAGTGTGTTATCAACATTATTCTCATACTAAATCCAAAACATGACACTGTACCTGCTAATAGTAAGAAAATTACCTCTGTTACGAGTTACATTACCTGCCAAACAAGCAGGTGTAAAAAATACAGCAGAGGGCATATTAAAGATTTAGCACTGTGGATGTGAATCATCCTAAGTTTCCGTGTTGGAAATGCTTAGTTTACTGACAAAGGCAAGAAAAATAATGTAAAGGCATTCTCCTGGAGATTTAGACTGTGTAGATAAGGCAGAGAAGTCAAGGGTAAGGATGGGGTAATGACACTGAATGAAGAAATCTCTCTTGGTACATGTTACAAAACACTGGGAAAGTGTTATTCTCTAGTTATTCCAACATTCTTGGAACATTCCAACATTCATGGAACATTCTTTTCCCAAATACCTGGGTTTTATGCCTAAGCATGAAACTGGGAATGGTGCAAAAAATTTAACTCGATATGGAGACAGAACATGTCTGGGTGCTGACCAAACTAGGAAGCATTCCTGAATCCTCTATCATTGTTATTTGGTTAATGTAGCACGCTTACAGAATGCATGACTTCATGCAGTACTTACATCTGGCTGATTTTAAAATGATATTTTCATTTTTCTGAGGTCAGATGTATTTTTTAAGATGTTAGTTTTCAGGGCTTGTGTACTAAATATTGCATTCTTCCCAAGTCCTGAGCAACACTAGTTTTGAACTTTATACCGTAGAGCATTTAAAGCACTGATTCTAAGGGTTTGTGGTTTTCTTCAGTTAACTGATAATGAATCTGAGAAAGAGAAGTTCTCTACGAGGTACTGCTACTTAGTTACATGCTGTTTAAAAATCAGACCCCTTCAAGTTTTAGTAAGGGTTGTTTACAGAATAAATTTTGAGGATGTGAGTAACCTGTGATTTATAGAACAGTTCAGTTGAAAAGAGCTATAGGTATCATCTACCTGCATTTCTGTAACACCTTTGATTTGGTTCCCTCTTATCTCTAAATTGGAGAGAGATGGGTTTGATGGATGGACTGTTAGAGGAGTGAGGAATTTACTGGATCATCATGTGTACAGTTATACTCTGGCTCAATGTCCCTGTGGAAACCAGTAACAAAAGTTATCCCTGACAGGTCTGTACTGGGACCAATACTATTTCGTATTTGCATCTGTGACAGACAGTGAGATGGAGTGCACCCTCAGCAAGTTTGCAATTGACATTTGTTGTGAATGAGTGTCTTAGGTCACTCAAAGAATAAGCAACCAATCTGAGCAGTTTAGTCAATTCACTGGAGGAAAACATGCCATCCTGAGGGATCTTGTTGGGCTGTCAAGTGATCTAATATGAACCTCATGAAATTCCAGAAGATCAAGTGCAAGATCCCACTCCAGGGTTGGAGAAATCATGTTTAGTGTCAATACAGACCGTATGATAAATAAATTTAGAGCAGTCCTGTGCAGAAGGACTTGAACAGGTGCATGAAAAGCTGGACATGGGGCAGCAATGTCTTCCTGCAGGCCAGAAAGCCAGTCACAGTCTGGGCTGCATAAATGAAAGGGTGGCCAGCAGCTGGAGAAAGGGGACTCTCCTTGCCTCTACTCCACTCTCCCGAGACCCCACCAGGAGACCTGCATCCAGGTCTGGCGTTCCCAGTACAAGAAAAACACGCATCTGTTGGACCCAAAGGCAGGCCATGAAAATGATCAGAGGGCTGAAACTTCTCTCCAGTGAAGAAAGACTGAGAGAGTTGGGATAGTTCAGATGAGAAATAAAGGCTTCTGGGAGCTTATTGCAACCTTTCAGTACTTAATGTGGAACTGTAAGAAAGACAGAGAGAGACTTTTTACCAAGTCTGTACTGAAAAAACAAGGAGCAATATTTTCAAACTGAAAGAGAGTAGATTTAGATGTTTTACAGTGAGGATGGTGAGACAGCATAAGGGGTTGCCCAGAGAAGCTGTGGATGTCCCATCATTGGAAGTGTTCAAGGTCAGTCTAGATGGGGCTTTAGCCACCTTGATGTAGCGAAAGATTTCCCTGTCTGGGGAAAGGAAGTTGGACTTCATCATCTTCAGTGATCCTTTCTAACACATACCATTCTACAGTGCTATGATTTCTGTTCATCTGCTTTATAGTTTAATCCAATTTAATATTTGACTGTTCCTTGTTATTTCAAGTTTCATGTCCTTGTCCACCTCTTGTAATTTTAATTTCTTTGTTGGTAAAATCCCTTTTGTTTCCTGTTTCTGTTTTAGATGGGTTAGAAAAACAGCTAGTATTTTATTATTTTAGTCAGTTGTACAGTTCACTAGAATAACATAAAGAAATATGTCTTACTGAGATCTGGACATAATAATCTGGTCTCAGAACTGGAGTAAAACAGCTACACTGCTACTGAACCAGAACTGCTTCCAGCCACCTTGGGTCAATCTGCACCTGTTCATGAAAATATACCCTATGATTATTTGCAGGAAGAAGTCAAGGGTCTTTACATGGTCACTTTTCGCAACTTATCATCCCTGGTTCTGGTTCTTCTGGTGAGATAGTTGTGATGGGAGGAGGTTTTTAAGGAAGCAAATTCACATTCTAAAACGATTTATAGGCTCCCAACCAGCACTGTCTTGCTAAACCTGCTAAGCCATAGATTATTAATAGAGTGTAAAATAGGTTTCAGAATACACTTCTCAGTGCCTGCTTTTTCCTTTCAGTCCTTAAATATCCTTACTGTCCATACTAAAGCATCAGTAATTATTCCAGAACTTATTTCTCCCACTGTCCAAGGCACTGTAAATATAACAGGATAGTGATTCCTGCGAGTAGCCAGTTGATTAACCATGGGATCACCACACTTTATTTTCAGTTTTATCCCAAAATGTATCTGCCCATAATATCCTCTGTTAAAGGTCTCAGGAACAGCAATTGCTGCCTTGGCATGTGGGAAAACAATATTTTGATATAATTTTATTAACTGTTAGAGAGTTTTTTTTAACTGATTTGTTATTATTTCCCACATTATCGTCTCCTCCTCCTTACGATTTTTCACAGATTTGTTGGCATTTGACACATTGACTATTACCTCCTAAAACACTGCCTGCATCCTCTTAATGTCTCCCATCACTTTAAATTCCTGAAACTCCTGCTACTGTCCTTAATCTTTCTTGCTCCAACTGCATTTTCATTTGAACCTCTCCAGGTGTCCTCTAATTTCAGGTAAAAGCTGCCTCTGTTTCCCTCTTACACATCTAGTGGTTATTCATAATTTTTATGAGTAATTTTTATTTCAGAATCTGGGCTTTGCATTCTTGTTTCACTTTTAAGATTGGCCTGTCTACTTTGAGTTGCAAGGATGCTGATATTTTACTGAAAGATCTAAGGAGTAGACAAAATTAAATACATTAAAGTGAGAGAGAGCTCAAGATAGAAAAACATACCAAGGAAGCCGGAGGTTGAAATGTGACTCTAAAAATGTTAGATTAGAAACAAAATAAAGAAGCTTGCATGACTTTTTCTAGACAGTTCTGTAGGAAAAAATTTAAATTCACATTAGGGAAAGTAGGTGGGGGGAGATTTGGCTGAAGTAAACGTTTCTCAAAGTATTTAATTGAGTGGAAAATCCAAGAGCCTGTCAAATCTGTTTTAATCAAAAAACTTCAGCCAGGCCTTATAATTAGCTACCAGAGCAAATTAAAAATAGTGCAGTCTCCCTCATTAGAAGTTTTAAATGAGAGGCTGGACACCTCCACTAAGGCTGAATGATGCTTCTGCTAATTCATGCAGGTGATAATAATGTTTTGCTGAACTCCTCTTATGGAAGCAGTCAAGCTAAGTGATTAAAAGTCTTTTCACCTTGAAAAAGGCTAAAGATATTTTGGTTATAATTTTTTTGTTTATATGTATGCTGTTATCTTTTTTTTGTTTCTTAGTTTCAGCTTTGTTTCTATGTCTCAGTGCTCTGGGGATATAAATTTGATCTACTTTCTAAACACTTTAGAGGGTTCACTTGCCATCAGTGTAAATATTTTCAGCTGCTCATTTTAGCCATCAATCCAAAAGCAGGAGATGATGATATCTCTTACTGATGACCCATTCCTATTTAGAAATTGCCATCAAAACAGGCAAAAATGCTAAATCTTTCTTCAAAGTACAAAAATTGACAAAAAATGTCTTGAAATTGTTTCGGAACATTAATTGGCTTTTCTTTTATTAAAAAATTTAAAAGGAAGCTGAAGAAACAGTTCATCATGAAAATTAATTGGTGTAGTGGTTCCTCTCAGGGCAATTGCAAGGAGAAAACAAATATCCTGCAAGCTAACAAAAGTCTCCGAAAATTATTACATAGTAGAATTAAACATAGCCTTCAGCCATTATGAAAGAGGACACTTTTTAGAGTTGTCTAGTTTATCTTCAAGCTGGCATCACTCCACCAGCATCAAACAGTTCTGCAGTGGGAAAAGTGGTCCCTGTTCTCTTCCTGGTGCCCCACTGTTCTTTCCGAAGGAGTTAAAGAGGTTCCTGCCCCTTCCTTGTTCCTCCCAAAAATGGGAAATAAACTACACAGTTGATACAGTACGTGGACAGAAAAGAGTTGATTCGTAAGAAACTAATTACCTCCTGTCCTTTGTGAATTACAAATATGTCTCCCTGGAGGCATTCTGTAATAATCAATTAAGCTTTGGGTAAAAAATGTTGCTAAAGAATTTACACGTTCATTGAAAATCCTGTCGCTACATCTCCAGCATGAGTTACATAATTCATAGTTATAGAAATCTTGCACCAGGTAGCTACCAAAACCACAATTTTTGTCCACTGAAAATCCTGTTTATATTGTTACAAAAGGGATATGACTTTAATTCACCTCTGATTATACTAATTAGGAGAAGTGTGATGTATCACCTTTTTCCTAAGCTGTAGCTATAAATTTCCATACTCCTGTGGACACTGACAAGCTCGTTCAGAGAAAAATTCTCTAGCTCCTGGCCTTGTTTGTGAGAAGTTACTCTCTCACAGCATGGAGCTGAGAACCAGGAGAAGTTTATGTAAACTATCTTATGTGTTTTTGTAAACTATATCTTGCAGATCGTGTTTTGTACATTTTGTTGTTCCAGTTTGTTATTCTTAGGCGTTGTCATAACTGGGCAATGTCTGTGAGAGAGGTCCATCGAGTGGACCAATGGTCTTCTGCTAGTTGTACAGACTAGCCTTTATAAAGTCTGTCTTCTTCTTAAAAAGACCCTTTTTTGTTCCTGCCTAAAAGTATGCCGCTTTTTTGCTGTCCCCAAACTCAACAGTGACATACTCCTTCTCGATTCACCCAATATTTTTCACTATTGTTCTCCTCCCTATTTCTGTTCATCAGAAGGAAGTCAAAGCATGATTTAAAAAAATTATAAATCCAATATACAATATGACTTATAGTTCAGAAACCAACATGCATAAATTAAATATAAAGTAGACTAAGCTTATTTCAGAAATATGTAACTCCCAGGAAACATTGTAACAGTATTTTTCATATACAAACCTTTTCATTTTAGAGAGTATCTCTTTTTGTTAAAAAAAACAAAGGCATGCATTTTCCAGTATTCTGTTTATTTATCTGGGGTTGGAAAATACCTTTCTATTAGAAACGGTTTAGAAAACTTTCAGTCTTCTTCCCTTTTGGATTCTATCCTTCCAAATTGTAGTATTGCTAACACATTCCACTCTTTTCCTCCACAGCACCTTGTATAATTAAACCTCTTTGTTTGAAGGTATATCTTTTTTTTTTGCTTCTGTGTCTGCAGATGACAATTTTATTGTCAACAAGCTTGGTTATCGAAAGTTCAGACTGTGGTGATTTTTTCTGAGAAATGAGGATGGAATTGTCTGTTTGAGCAGTGCTTAATTTTCAAAAAACTGTGACTTCTAGGCTTACGTAATTAGACCTGCTTTTTTCATTGAAGTCTTTAGTTTTCCCCCGTTAAATGTGACCCACTTCTGTTATGATTGAATAAAATAATCTTCACAATGAAAGAATGTCCCGTAACAAGGATTATATGAAATGAGACTAATATCAGATAATACGCTCTATGGGAATTGCAAAAGGCAGCATAGAAATCTTGAGGATCATATAGGCTTTTATCCAGCGATAATAAACTATACTGCACTCTGGTGAAACACAAAAACATGGCTGTTAATGGAAATGCCTTTTGTACAATCCATATAAAAATTGTAACCAATATTAAATGACAATCGTCAAAACAATGTTGAGTAATAAAGGCAGAATTAGGGAAAAAAATAGGTCCTGCACTTGGGTCACAAAACCCTCTGGAGCACTACAGGCTGGGGGCAGAGCAGCTGGAAAGTGACCCAGCAAAAAGGACCTGGGGATGTTGGGCAGCAGTGGCTGAACATGAGCCAGTGCGTGTGCCCAGGTGGCCAAGAAGGCCAATGGCATCCTGGCCTGTATCAGCAGTAGTGTGGCAAACAGGACCAGGGCAGTGACTGTGCCCTTGTATTTGGCACTGGTGAGGCCTCACCTTGACTCCTGTGTTCAGTTCTGGGCCCCTGAGTATGAGAAGGACATTGAAATGCTGAGTGAATCCAGAGAAGGGCAGCAGAGCTGGTGAAGTGTCTGGAGCACAAGCCCTGTGAGGAGTGGCTGAGGGAGCTGGGGGTGTTTAGGCTGGGGGAAAGAAGGCTTGGGGTGACCTTATCACTCTCCACAGCTACCTGCAAGGAGATTGCAGCAAGGTGGGGGTCAGTCTCTTCTCCCAGGCAACCAGTGATAGGGTAAGAGGAAATTACCTCAAACTGTGCCAAGGGAGGTTCAGGTTAGATATCAGGAAGAATTTCTTCACTGAAAGGGTTGTGAATCATTGCAGTGGACTACCCGGGTAAGTGGTGGAGTCACCATCCCTGCAAGCATTCAAGAAATTGTTGGATATGGTACTTTGGTGCTAAGGTTTACCTGACAAGGTGACAGTTTGTCAAAGGTTAGATCTTAGAGGTCTTTTCCAACCTTAATGAGTCTACAATTCTAAAAGAAAAACAATATTAAGGGAATCCATGTGAATCTAAGAATGATCATATTTGAAAGCAAGCATTGATAATCTCTTTAGTGATATAAACAATATTTTGGAAATGCAGGAATACATGCATCTTGCACATAGCTCTTTACATTGTACTAGTTACATTAGCTGTGGTATATACACTCCGGAGTCTCACATGCCTGGAAGAGGTCCAGCCCTTTGCCACTGTGCCTTCACATTATAGAAAAAGTTTAAATGGTGTAAAAATACACCTCCCATGAAAATATAAAGCAATCTGCCTATGCTCACTAGTTCTGCTCATTTCTCCTCTTGGAGGCTGCTCTAGAGCTAATGGCTATGAATGGGATGTCCCAGAGCCCTTTTGAATTTCCGCCTTATGCATGTCTTAAATCTTACCATGTCTCACATGAAACCTCCTGCTCCATTGCTGCTGCTTAGACATTTCATGCTCCTCCTCCTCCCTTTTTTACGTGTGTGTGGGTTTAGTTTTTTTAGAATAGCAGCTATCTTGAGTCTCCACTCAAAAAGAGGAAAAAGATCTCTAATTACTTTATATATTTAAGTTTCTTTTCAATAACATTTCTCTCCAACAATGTGGACTACGGCATGAGTTCTTTTTCTTCTTTTGTGTGCAATGGAACTCAAAAAGTCAATTCACACACTACCTAACACTGGAGGTATGTAAATAACATTTCAAACAAACTTTTAAAAATTTCCCAGAATAGACCATAATCAGGTCTTGAGAAAGTTCAATGAAACTCATCACACGCTAAGTATCTCTTTATCTAACATCTCTAATGGGTTTGATCTATCGCCCAATTTATTACAAGCATACTTCACAGACAAGTAAATATGATGCTTCCAAAACATTGCATTTTACAGAGAAGGAAAAGCTTTGCACCTGTGACAGTATTTTGTATAATAACCCATTTGTAGGAGAATCTTACAGGGCAATTCAGTTCAAGGTACGCTTTACCCAGAGGAAGACTCATGGAGTTTAACTCTTCACATCCTTCCCAACAATATTATATAAAACTATAAACTATGATCAATTTACCCTGTCAGGAAAAAGCTTCTCAGATAGGAGTCATGTAGAATGAAAGCACCTTCCTGCTGTCTTGTATAAGAACCTATATTGTCTTCTCACTCTCAGAAATGAGAAATAAAATATTTTTCCTTCAGGCTGTATGCCTTTAAATCTGAGTCTTCAGGCACTCCTATTTCACAGGCCAGACAGCTGGAGAGAGCAGTCTAACAGGAGCAATGAAGAGGGCTAAGTCAATCAAGTACTTGTTGGTGACTGGAGGTCAGCATCCATGCTTTCCTGCATGGCTCTATTTCTTGACAGTTCTGCCACTAACTGAACTGTCTCTTTTTACAAAATGAATACCACGTAGCCAAGAAGTAACTTTACTACATTAGTAGAGGCACCAGAAAATTCCCCGTACTTCTGTTAATTTCCACTGATTGACTAAATACCAGTAAATAAAAATTACCCCTATTTAATTCTTCCCTCCGCTGGTCCAGTCGTTTCTCTCACACAATAAAATTCAGCTATAATATGTGCAAAAATTCTGTCTTGTCACTTAAACTGTTTCTGGCAAATTCTTAATGAGTTTTTATCTTTGCCCAATTAATTATCACAGTCTCTATTTGAGAATAGATAGTGATGTTGATGTGAAAAACCTAGACTATTAAAGAAGAAGTCCAATTTGAAATCCACAGTTATGGTGAAATTTTATAAGCTCAGTGTGTCTCAAATCATGATTTCTCGGTGTCACAAGTAGCCAAATAGAAAAATGGGGTACTGTACTTCTAATTTCTTTAACCAAGAAAACAAAAGTAGTGTTAACATCTCTTAGATTTGTGGTACGAAAATGGTAAAAATGGAGAATCTTCATGATCTAGAGTAGCATGTGTCTCTTTATAAAGAAAATAGTGTAAACATTTCAATAGGGGGAGGATAATTTGAGTTCAGCAATCTGTTATAAAGTAGCACATACTAAGCCACTGGCAAATGTAATGAAAACAGCAGGTCAGGAGAATTTAGTGAAAGCTATGAAAGTATTTAACATTTAGATGGTTTATGTACTTCTTTAGGATAAGTGTGTGATACAAATAGTGCTAATGGCAACATAAATCTTTTTACATCCTAATTTCACTCTGAAGCAAACTCGTATAAAACTTTGAGAAACAGTGGTGCTACACAATATACACTGACTAGCAAATACTTTTACTGCACAGCAGTCGTCTTCATACTCTAGCTAATTCTGCAATTAAAAATCAGTCACACAAAAATAATGTTGAATAATGTCTTCCAATCCAAATGTTGCCACATGTATTCTCTACAGGAACTAAGCTCTGTGGTCAGAAAATGCTGTAATGATATGTTCATATTAAACACAAATGTTCAGAGAAATGCTGCCCATTTCTGTTGCAGCACTGACGTGTCACCAATAAGTCAAAGATTTTTTTTTTTTAAAAAAGGATATAAAAAATATCAAAACAGGTGTTTTACTCTGAAATGCATGATGACAACAGTGAAGAAAATGGTCACTGTAATAATTACTGTAACATAAAACTAGTCTTCATATAACTTTCTTCACTGATTTCTTCCTTACCTCAACATAAAATGAAAAATAGAAAAGATGAAGAGTGATAAACTAACTCCTCCACCTCAAATAGGTTTATCTCTAGGTTTGGGTTTAATTCCAGTAACACTTGGTATCCAGATCTTCTTGCTATAAAACAGAAAATTAGAGATTTAATTAGAAAATGTCTCCCATTTAGCCATTCCTAAATTTGCTCTTTCTTCAGCAGGCCATTCACAACATGCAACAACACTTATATAAAGAATTATACTGCCTGTGACCTGCAAATATCATGTCTTGCAACTGGATATCTTCTTGGTAGTAAATGTTCATGTCATGTCATATTTGGACCGCATGTGCCTGATTGTAAAGTATAAAATCAGTTATTTGTACATGTACAATCTTTCCTTACGTTAAATTCCATTTAAGGAAAGATTGTGCAAGAGCTTATTGGTTTTGAAATTTTTATGGATACATACACCTATTTATTACAGTTAATAAGATTTTACTTTTTGCTTTGCTCTGAATTTTCCTTTGTTATCAATAATGTAATTTTTAAATTAAAATCTAAAATAGACACAGCAGGATTCTGTAGGTTTGAGTTTCAGGGGGTTTAAAATTATCTTTTACAAGCTTTGTGGAAATTATGTATTTTTAATTTTAGAGGAGCCTTATTGTGCAAAACTCCACCTTTCTACTGAAATTTAAGTGCTGTGGAAATTTCCAATTGGTCCTTTTGGTTGTATACTTGAAACACCAATTTTTCTTAGTGAAGTACACATGGAAGAGAACATTTCTCTTTGTACCTCTGTGTCAAAACCCTCTGTTCTTCCCATTTTCCAATTGTTTTTCTGTTGATTAAAAAATGTAGACTGCACAGTGTCTGTGGAAGAATATTATGTTCAAGGGAAGGAGTGGGTCAGCCAGGGGACATTTAGTGTTATTAATAGACATTTTATATGGATCCTAGATGTCATACAAAGCTCTGAGTGGAGGCTCTGCATTAGACAGAAAGATGGTAGAGACCTTATTCTACCAACAAACACAGTAGGTATTTTTCTGGTCTCAAGCACAGCCACAATGTAGTGTCTACTAAAGCTGCAGTCAAAAATTCAAAATATTTTTCTTGATATATACTTAGATAAGAAGGCAGAGATAATTAAATTACTTGTGTTAAAAGTATGGCATATGGAATGATGTGGAGCTTCCAGAAAGTATTAAAACAGATTCGGGATTTTTCTTGTGGTGAACAGGAAATCCACCCCTTCTATTGATATACTAAAGAATGCTTTGAAACACACACACAAAAAGGATAATTTAATTAGATATGCTACTGCTAACAGACCTAGAGAAGGGGGGGTGGGAGGGGGAAGCCTTGAAAAAACAGTGTACTAATTAAAAATAACTAAATACTACCAAATGGAAGGTATTTATACAAACTTCATTTTTGTTCAGATGAAGCCTTTTAAGCACATGCATGCTTAAGTCACTTTTAGGCAGTCAGAACAAAATCTCAACTATTGTATGTTAACAGGACATGAGATAGATTTACATAAGTGTTATATAATATTAGATATCTTGAGGTTAGTCTTAGCAGCTATAAACTATCTCACACCTTTTACCTAGAAAAAAAAGGGGTTTAGGCTTGTCAGCAGAGATGATCTGAATTTTTATTTTACTTTTCATAAGAATCTTTAGAACTAACAGCTTAAGTCACTGTTGGATGCCAATCTCCTCATTATGAAATATGCATTTTAGCTTCAACACAGAACAACATTTCGTGACCAACATTTATATTCATTAAAGGCAACTGTCAATATTTCAAAATAATTTTCATGCTATGATTGCCTTCAGGATTTTGGAACTTTTTATACTATTGAGGCAAACTGCAGGTCCTGCAGTTCACAGAATCATAGCATTGCTAGGGCTGGAGAAGACATTTTAGACCATTGAGTCCAAGCATTAACCTGGCACTGCTGAGTTTACCAATAATCCATGTCCTCTGGTGTCACATCTACATGTAATTTAAATACCTCCAAGGATGCTAACTCCAACTGGGCAATCTGTTTCAACATTTGAAAACTTTCTCAGGGAAGAAATTATTCATAATATCCAATCTAAAGGTTCCCTGGTGCAACTTGAGGCAATTTCCTCTTGTCCTATCACTTGTTGCTTGGCAGAATACCCCACCTCACTGAAACCTCCTTTCAGATGGTTGTAGAAAGCCATAAGGTGTCTTTTTTGTACTGAGAGGCCCAAAACTGAGCACAGATTCAACGTGTGACCTCACTAGCGCTGACTACAAGGGAATGATCACTGCTCTAGTCCTGTTTGCCACATGATTTCTGATACAGGTAAGAATACCATTGGCCTTCTTGGCCATCTGGGCACACGTTGGCTCATGTTCAGTGACTGCCGACTAGCAGTCCATTGGGCTTTTCCATTGGGCAGCTTCCCAGCCACCCCTCCCCCAGCCTGTAGCGCTGTATTGGGTTGTTGTGACCCAAGTGCAGAATCTGGTATTTGGTCTTGTTGAACCTTGTACCACTGGCCTTGGCTCATTGATCCAGCTTGTCCAGATCCCTCTGCAGAGACTTTCTGCTTTCCAGCAGATCAACGATCCAGCCCAACCTGGTGTTGTCTCCAAACTGACTGAGAGTGCACTCGATCATCTCATGCAGATCATCAATAAAAATATGAAACAGGGCTGGCCTGAGTACTGAGCCCTGGGAAACACCACCAGTGACTGTTTGCCAGCTGGGTGTAACTCCAGGCACCACCACTCTCTGGGCTCAGCTCCATCCAGCCAGTTTTACCCCAGTGAACGGTGCACCCGTCCAAGCCACGAGCAACCAGTTTCTCCAGGAGAATGCTGTGGGAGATAATGTCAAACTCTTTGCTAAATTCCAGCAGACAGCGTCTACAACTTTTGCCCCATTCACTAAGCGGGTCACTTGGTCATACTATGAGATCAGGTTGGCCAAGCAGGACCTGCCTTCTCTAAACCCATGCTGGCTGGGCCTGATCCCCTGGTTGTCATGCACCTGCCTATGATTGCACTCGAGCTGCTCCATGACCTCTTCTGGCACCAAGGTCAGGATGACAGGCCTGTAGTTCCCTGGATCTTCCTTCTGACCCTTCCTGTAGATAGGTGTCATATTTTCTAAGCTCCAGTCAACTGGGACATCCCCAGTGAGCCAGGACTGCTGGTAAAGGATGGAAAGTGGTGGGTGAACGCTTCCACCAACTCTGTAAGTATTGCTCATTTATCCCTGTTTTTATCAAGATTCTTGCATCTTGTCTTAATGCTTAATTTAATTAAGAATCTAATCCCTATCTGCACCTTTCAGAAAATCTTGAAGTGTTTTGTAGTTGCTATTGCGTTACAGCAATATATCTTACAAGAATTCATTCTAGAATACTTGGAATTCTTTCTTCTTAGCATCTGTATAGTTCATAATTTATAGAATGGTATTTTTAGCTGGTAAAATGAGATTTGCTGCCATCATAACCAGAGAAAAGATTGTTATTGGAGGCTAGAATCAGAAAATCTGTCATCGTGGTGCATATTGTGGCAGCTGCTGAATGAATAAGGGAAAAAGCACAAGTATATTCTTTGTTCAAATAAGCCAGGATCATTTATTTTGCAGATACTGTAATAACGGTCATATCTGGAGTTTTGGGACTAATTTGATTCTTTCTATAACTAACAACACACAATTAAATCAGATGGAATTATGACTTAAAGTCTTCATTTCAACTAGGTATTCATTTTTTGTTGGTTTGTTTTTAGGGCTTTTTAAACTAACCCAGTAAATGCTGCAAGAGAAGTAATAAACATCACTGGAACAATTTTGGCTGATGTGCTGGGTCAGCTGGAAGCACAGTCTGTTTCTTTAAAAAGATAAAGACGTCTGGATTTGTTAGTGTTCATTAGTGAAGACCTGTATGTGGTTTATATTTCATTTAGATCCCTTTCTTTTGTGGATTGACTGGTTCGTAAATATTTTTATCTTCAAAGCCTTGTCAATAAAAACTGCACTTCTACCCCTCCTTTTATGTTATACACTAATAGAGAATATTTAACAAAACTGAATATTTAACTATAATACATAATTAGCTATTTCTGATGACCAATAACCTGTTAAAAATGCATATCAATGATACTTCAAATTACGTAGAGCAGTTTTTCAATATCCAATTAATTTTTCTTTTGACAGATAAATATTTTGGGGTGGAAAAGGAGAAAAAAAAAGAAAAAATAAGAAAAAACCCACAATCAAAACCTTATGGCCATAAATTGAAAATTGAAACACAAGATTGTAACGTAACCAATAAAAATAAAAAAAAAACTTCAGCCAAGCAAGCTTCTATTCTAGAATACATTCATTGGCTTTCAGATAAATGCTGCTGCTGTGACATAAAGTAGCTAAATTCATTCACTGCTGGAGTTTAATACAACTGTAAACTTTTATGTAAAAGTTTATTGGATATCTACAAATGTCTAGAAATAGTGGCACTTTTACTGGCCACTCAGGTGAGGTTTTTTTCCTTCAGTTGTTATGTGACATTCTTTGTGACATTAATCAGATGTTTCCAATTACACTTTGCATTGCTGCTGTTTTTAGCTCTTCTTTTTGGTCCATACCTCTACGCTAATTATAGACAAGTAGCAATGGAGACTTGAAAGTGTATTTATGGTTTCACAGAGTTCAACAAGATAAACAGCAAAACTCCTGCTGAAGGATCACACCTGCTGAACATTCTCTCTAACCCTTCTAAGGCATGGAGGATAACAAAGGTATCCAAGGTATGACTACTTCTCAGAGTTGCTACTGTGAAGAAATCAAAGGCAGAGAATTAGAAGCAATCAGATCCAATGATGGCTCATTAGAGGCTAATAGATTTGGAGGCACAGGTTATATATGAAGGTAATATGTGCATCCTTGGGTAGGCACCTCTCCTATATAGGCATATCCAGAATTTATATTAGCCAATCTTAAAATTACTTTCATTATTTGTTTACTTGACTGGATTTTTCTTTCCATGGTGACAATGACTCTTGATAAGGTGATAGAAACCAGAAGAACATAGAAACATCTGAGTAACTAAAATTTGCCCATATAAAGGCACATGAAAGCATGAGGTCATGCATATTTCTGAAAAAATCTATCAGGATTAACAGCTATCACGTCAAACATATATCTTCTAAAGTGTTTGGGATGCCAGACAGCCTCCAGACCTGTGTTTCTAAGTTCTTCGAGGTTCCCCTATACTAACTGCTGCCAGTGTCGGTCACTCCCACTTGCACAGGATTCTCTAATAGCATCACCATTCTAAACACAAAGTCTACTCATGCAGCAAAGCCTGAAAAATACATATGAATCAATATCCTTCACTTCTCCAGATACCCTGAAATATTTTCTTAGGAATCTAATTTTAAGCATCTATTTAAACATAGACAGGTAAATATTGCTATCTGATGGACATTCACCTACTTACCATCTCAAAATTTATTATTATTATTATTATTATCATCATTACTATTATTATTATATGTCTAGGCAAGTTAAAAAAAAAATATGACCCTCTGGGACAATGACTAATTCCATACTGGGGTTTGCTTAATGCATTAATGCAGTATGTAAGAGATATAGTAGTTTGGTCCCTCTTCCCAGTACTATCCTTGTTCTTTATCCAAGCATGATCCTAATGCTAAATACTCAATAAATTCTTTCTCAGAGATGCTCCCTTTTTAAATCCTATTTGTACTCATTTTCTGCATAGTCCCTGAACAGTAATGAATGTCTTACAAAGGTGACCTGCTCCACCTGTTCCTTCAGTAATTCTCCACTTCCAAGATGAATTTAAAGGAAAGAGTAGAGAAATAGCATTGCCTACATCTGCAGGTTAGTGAGATGATCAAGCTCATGGTCATGTACTAGAATCTTAAGCACTTTTCCCCACAGTCACTTCATATAAGGAAAAAAAAGTTTTTAATGAGAATAACTTTGCTGTACTGTTGATTGAAGATTTTTCCCTTTACATTTTTGAGAAATAACACTAGGAGTTTTTTGTGTTGTACCTAATGAATCAAATTCGATTTGAAACTATCAGTATTAAACATAGAACAGTGTGAAAATACCCAGGGGATACCTAAATATAGTAAGTCTCTGCATGTGGGAGGTAGTTCTAAACTTTCTATATGCTTATTTGAAAGTCTGTCCTACTTTCAACAGGACCAATAGTAAAATTTCCTTATTTCAGCTGTACAGAAAAAATAGAAACATAGGCATTATGATAGTTCATCATAAAGAGGATTAAAAAAGAGCTGCTTTTAATCTGACATTCATTTCCTAGTCTGTATTAATAGTAAAAATAAAAGAAAACTCACAGGTAACAAATATAGGGAACATGATATTTACAGGAAATTTCTTCCTAGCCACAGAATGGAGTTACCTCAGTTCCTGAAACAGGGCTCCATATACCTTCCAGAATTTTAAGTCTAAAATAGAGTATGGATGATCTTATTTTCTCTACGAGTTTCCACTATTTTCCATCAATCTTATCCTAAGCCCAATGCTAAATTGAGTTAGAAAATAATGAAGGCTAAAACAATCTTCTCCCTTTATCAAATTTAAATTTGTCTTTTAATACTTTTACAATCTCTTCTTTTATGGAAGAAAATTAAATATTATTTACATCTTCCAGCTTACATATACATTGTGTTTTATGGCTCAGCTTTGCTCTGTTCAACTTCAAAAACCCAACACAATTTGAAAAATAACCCTGCATATGTGGAGTCTTCCTACATTTTGAATATTGACCTGAGGTCTTAGGCACTGTCTCTGAGGTAATAAACCCTCTTTTTTCTTTTTTCCAACTGTCTTGTGAAAGAAAACAGCAAAATAACACCATGATGGGGTATGCTTATTCTAAATGTACACTAAATACAAAGTCTAAATTTAAAAAAAAAAAAGATAAGATCTTGCCAAAAGTTTATATCTTTGATTTGCCAATAGAAATGTTGCATATATTCTGAGAAAATAAATACATTGATGATAGTATCGGTATTACCTCTAAAGATATAAAGGTCAAAAGCTCTATTACATATCCTAAGTTTTAAAGTTATACACAATTTTCAATAGCTAGATATCAATTTTTGGACAGTAAATGCACCTTTGTGACAGGTGACCTTATCCTTGTCAGAAAGAGATGTGTGTTAGAGCTGTACATCAAAATGAAATACATGCTTTATAATTCCATCACTGATACTAGGGTAGAATAACGCATCTCCATTTAATGAATATAACTGAGTTTTGAAGACTGAAGTTCAAATAAAGAAATAATACAATTAAAAATTATGATATAATAGTAGTATTTATTTTAAGGTAAAATTGATAAACAGTGTCAAGATAACTTTCTCAATATCTTGACTTAAAAGGTATTTGCAGTCTGTTCTCCCATGGATTTCTTTTTGTACAGAGAATATTTTCTATCTTTTTTCTTAAACTATTTATCCTATGAAATAGGCTATTCTGATATCATATTTACATCAGATATCATATTTATATCAGTTCTACCAGCTGTTTGCTAGAGAGAAGAGGCAGCAGGGGAAGGAGAGGAGGGGTCTGGACTAGATGAGTTTTAAGAGACCCATTCCAACCCAGATTATTCTATGATTTTCTGTAAATATTAATTGTTATTTCAGCACATTATGAATATTTTCCAGAAGATGGAACAAACATATATGTGAGAATTTGAGTGACACCTAAAATTACTCCCTTTTAAATCAAACAAGTCAAACAAGTCATGTCTTTGCCAGGTGACCAACTTACATTGACGGTTTTGCTCCAAAACATAAAAGTGTGTTGAAGTCCCCAAAAAGAAACCTTCCCTTCAATGACATGTCAAAATTTAGGTAAAGTCAGAAATTCAGACCTTGACCTTGGACTTCATTTAGAGTACAAGAAAGAAAAGAAGGAGCCTTACATCTCTCCATTTTGACAGTAAAGTATGGCAGCCACATCCTCAGACTAGACTGAAGGGAGGATGATGAGCATCAAGCCGACACTGCATGCCAGTTGCCCTGTTCTGTGGAAAAATCCCAAAGCCAAATGTCAAATTTACAATAGAATTACAATAGAAGTCAGGCAGGCATGCAAACATTTTCCCCCCTGTTTTCAGAGAAGTATCCATACCTGGTCTAAAGGCATTGGGTTTGTCTGTGTTTTTTAACCAGACTCTCCTAAACACAGCACAGACTCTGTCATACCTAAATTACACTGCAAGATAAACTAAGTGTTCAGAAGGAGGCGGATGGAGCTTTTAAGACTATAAACTTATTTTCCTCAATAAAACTTTCTTCCATATATTAAGATAAATGATCTTAAAAAACTTTTGAGGTTTCAATACTTTGGAATTTTAAACAAGATTAGTCAAGGGTAAAGAAAGTTATTTCAGATATTTGTTAATCACTGATTCTATTCCAGAAGTCACATGGCTCTACAGAGCAACTTTGGCAACCAGCAAATGTCCTCTGGAAAGATAATTAGTAAGAAAAAAATCTGAAAGGACACAACAGACACAGCTTGGGACACTAATCTTACACCTGTTGTGAGTGCTGTGGTTGTGCACATTCCCATGTGCTTTGACTGGTGCCTTCTGCAAACCTGTACTACAGTCTCTCAGGCTGAATTTGCAACAAATGTTCTCCAAGGCCAAGAAGTTAAATCAGCTGATGGGAGGCACTAAAAGTTGGTCCATGGTATATGGAAATATCTTGTAGTAGAGAGCAAGGAGGAAGAGGGTGTTAGGAATCAAAACTTTTAGTAGTGAGAAGCTACTGGACCCGCTTAATTTTTGCCATGAATGATACAGTTGAGATCAGGCAACAAGTATGTTAGAGAGCAGTAAAAACTAAAACAGAAGTGCTTTGTTCTGAATCTCCCTGTTTAACAACATGACTTCTGTTCCCCTCAGTAATAAAAACTGAAGTGTGCTACTTTATATGTGCCATGTTTTGTTTTACAGCTCTGTGCCATATAGAGTTTTTATGTGACATCATACCTTTTATGTCTTAATAAATATAATAGTAGACAATGCAATCTATGTATCTGTTTTGGTTTCATAGTATAAAGTAGGACAGGAAAGAATTATTATTTTTTTTGGTAAAAAATATGGTGACAATCTCATTTAAATGGCATGTTTTATATGAGAAATACTCCAAAATCAATCAGGTATAACCCAGTGTTTGTAGATAATTCACCACCAGGGTATCTCAGAAACAAAAAAGTTGTGTTAGAGAAATTGAGGCAGAAGAGAAATCTGTAAAATTTACTAGATAGTAAGACATTGGTCATTTCAGGAGGAAAAAGTCAGACTAGACATGACTGCACTCAACTTTATACCAATTTTCCAACTCCAAACTCCTATGAGTTGGTTAAAAAAAAATAACCAAGCTGACCCTAAATGAGTCATATATCTCTTAACTTGTTTAAAGGAAACTTTTGTAAAGATGATTGGTTTTTGTTTTTTTCTCCCTACTATTTTCTTTTACAGCGATTGAACTGGGGATTTAAAAAAGTCTTTAAAACGAAAATGTTCAATCTTTTCTACTTCCCCACACCTCTTTCTTCATTCAAAAAGGGACAAGGGAAGTAATGTTAAATGTTCATAACACTAAATTTAATTATTGCAGTGCAATATGAACCCCACACATAAACACACCTGAAGACTGGAAAGGCAAGTTTGGATCTGAGTAATTTCTGACTCTTGTCTAGAGTATTTAGACTGCCCTATTGGTGCTTTCTAGGTTCACTTCATAATTCCATCTCTTTCATCTAAACACACATCTACTAGCAGGGCACGGCTTATTGGCAGCAAACTTTCCTCTCACAGAGGTCAGTCTCTGATGCTGAAAATGGTGGATAATGGAGAGGAAAGCTTCAAAGGGAACATCAAGACATTTTGAGAGCAACAGGGGCAAATTTAAGGGAGTTAATTGACACTGCCGTAAAAATGGGAAACACCTGAGCAAATACATCACAGATCAAAAGAGAGAAATGACCTACAGAAAATCAGATGGAAAGGAAAAAAGGAAAATAAAATGCATTCCAAAACCTAAGAAACTCTGCATATAACTTTGTTACATTAGTTATAGAGGTGCATTCAAGCTTCAAAAGTCAGATTTTGTATACCTCAGAGTTTAGGGTATTAAATCTGCTGTTTTGATTCACACCCTTTTATACTTGAAAGTATAAGCTTACTGAAGAAAAAAAAAATACTGTGCCCTTTGATAACCAAAACATTCCCACTGAAAAGCTTTTGTTCTTAATATTCTGAAGACAAAAACACATTTTTCTCACTGAGTAGGGAATATCTATAAAGGTTGATTTTTCCCCCCGTTATTTTTCCTTATAAAATATCTAGAGGATTGTTCTAGCTGTACGTAAGGTATGTCTATGAATGGCAAAGCTAACATTTTGTAAGACATCCAATTCTTTTACTAGTTGATAATAAAAGGATGAAATTTCTCTGCTCTTCCTCTTCAATAAAAATGAAATCTTGTTTGTTTTTTTTATAATTTTATTTTGAAGACCTAAGAAACTGAATTCTTAAAAGGCTTGAGAGCTTGAAAGAACAGATGATAGGAAATAACACCCAGCATACAGAGGGTCAGATACTGAAAGTAATCTTGATAGGATGCAATAGGTGTCTATGCAGATATTATCTTTAATTGCATATATATGCTCAGTTGTTTTCAGTATCATGTAATTCTCTCTTTATCTTCATTTTACCTGCTTAATTGCCAGATTTTCTGCACAGTGAGCTTGTTTTCATAGCTACTGCAAACCAGTGACCACGTTTGGAGTGCTATAATAATAATAATAAGAGAAGTATAATGCCTCGAAGGTGATTATTCTGAAAATATTATGTCATCCAACAGTCACTTCCTAAATAGCGATTACTGAGGTACCTTCATAATCAGAAGTACCTCCAAAACTCTATGGTTAAATATGTGACATGGTGATTTTTTTTTGTAGTTAACACAAGGACTATTAAACAGACCACTTTTCTGAGCTTCTTCCATTCTGGGTAATTGTAAAGTTAATTCTGATCATCATAACTAATAGTTACAATGAATGTCGACTAAAAATTTGTGTGGCTTACATAATGTATTACTTGTAAATGATGTAGAGCTCTTCATCTAGAGTAATTTTTCTTTCCAACAGACAAGGAGAAATGAAAATGCTTGCTACTTGCTGGTCCTAAAAACCTATTCATAGTTTCCTTCCAAAGTCTGGCATTTCAGGATAGACTGGACGAAAGTAAGATAAATCAAACTAAATATTTACTGCATAAGGGAGCTAAGGTCCTTCTAGCTGGCTATTCTGCCTCTGCTGAACTTCCCAATGTATCACTGTAGCCACAGCTCTCTGCTCTCTCATATCAAGCACAGGAACCAGTCATAAAAGCATGATAATGGTGATTTTCTTGTAGATAATGTTATGACCTGCCAAAATGTGGAATTCCCATTACTTGAAACATTTCTTAAAAGTGAGGAGAAAGGTGCTTATTTTTTCTTTAATATGCAGTTTCAAGCCATATGTCTAAAATATTTTGTAGGGTCTATCCTGAATTGTAGACAGGTAGCTTTGATGAATAAATCTATCTTTTGTAGACAGATGTCTCTAAATTTAAGAGAGAAAAGATACAGGGAAAGAATGTCTGTACTACCCTTTGCCCATACAATCTTGGTCGCCAGGAGTTCAGTAGAGCTTTTTTCATTGGTTACAGCAAATGTTGTGAATATGTAATCATAATTACATATTGTAATAGAGACATGTACAGAAGTTAACAATTTGAATGAAAAGCAAGAACATTTAAGCATCCACCTTCCATTATAAAAGGGATTTTAAAAGTGGTCTATTTATAATCTTATATTAAACTTAAAACTAGGGGAGCAAGTATTGGTGGTGAAAACACTGATTTTAAAGCACTCCAGGACTTTTATTTAGCTACTACTGGCTCATAAAAAGACAAGAACTTGTGTTGCTTTTAGTTGCTTATGCCACAGACAGTTTGAAGTTAAATAAGCCATAATCAGGCATGATCTATGCTTCCAGACTATAATGGGCGTATGGAAGTGGATAAACATTCAAACTGAAATTACTTGTCATTAGTTCACAGAAAGAGAGTTGTACACACCCCCAAAATACAGAACTAAGTATAAGAAATACTTATTATTCAAGAGTCAAAGATATGTTGACCCAGGAAAATAATAAAATAAAAAATGACAAAGAGCAACAAGAACAAAAATCCATCCAGTTTTGAAAAGCTGCACTGTGGTAAATAAAAGTCAGGCCAGAGATGTCATCAAAAGAAAAAAAAGAAGCTCAGTAAACTGAAGACAATGACAGTGAACTTGATGTGACTAGCCATGTACATCTAGTGGCATTCTAACCTGTCCCTCTGCAGTATTCATGGGGCTGTCAGATAGGACACAAGAATTACAAGAGACCTTTGCCATTTGGAGTAACAGTTGACAGTAGTGGAAAGAACATGCTTCCCTTACATAAAATATTAGATTTACGTATATATATATATAAAAGTTTATATAATTTCACATTAATTTAATATAATTTAGAAAGAAAAATGAAATATTCACGTTCTTTGAACTCCATTAAATGAACCAGGTTTTCAGACTACACAGACAAAGCCTGTTCACAGAACAGAAACAGAAATAATTTCAAAATATTTATACTAGATCAGACTCAAACTATTTTTTCATCATTTTTCTGTCTGAAATATCACACATTCACAGTACTTGTCTTTTTACTATAAAAACAATGCATTTATCTCTAGATCTGAAATAGTAATATCTAATGCTTAGCAGGTGAAAAATACAGTGCTTAGATAAAACTGCAGAGCAACTACAAAACAAATAAAAAAGAGAATAAATGAATACCAGGTGGTTTTCCGTAGGATGTCACAAGACTCCTGATTAACTTAAGCATATCTATTAGTTCCCACTGGTACTACCTACTTACAGAACTAAGTCTAGGGTCTTTATTACCGATCAGAATCTAGCCATATCTCAGATTCTGGGTCAGCTGGCCTCAGCTCGTGTGTGACTCCTCTATATAAAACTTCTGTTCAGAACATCTCTCCTTAAGACAAAATACAGTAGAGACAGCATCAGCACTAATTTAGAATCTCTCTCACACTTTGCTACCCAGGACCAGCCAAGCATAAGAGTTTCTGACTTCAGGATCAGAGGAATGTCATCCATTTAATTCACTGGATTTTGTGAAAGGAAGGAGATGACATGGCTTGCTGTGTTATATGCTGACCAGTTTAGGACTAATTTCATCTAGAAAAGAGGGTCTTAATATCAGTAATAATTCTTATTGTTACAAGATCCCACTTATATCATATATTTTAGAATCCCATTAATTTTCAGCTGCATGTCATAGTCATCCTGTGATAACTACAGTACATAATTTCCTCTTCCTAGGCTTATGAAAAAAATTCTTATTAGTTGTCCTTTCACTGTGGGTTGTTAAATTTCAACACATTTTGTTAATTGATATAATCTGGATTGTTAGCACAACCTGATCCTTATGGACAACTGTCAAGGTTTGACCCCAGCTAGCAGCCAAGCTGCACAAAGCTGCTCACTCACTGCCACAGAGAATTGGAAGGGTAAAAGCTGAAGAACTCATGGGTTGACATAAAGAAAATTTGACAGGGAAAGCAAAAGCCATGCACGCAAGCAAAGCAAACCAAGGAATTAATTCACTGCTTCCATAGGCAGGCAGATGTTCAGCCATCTCCAGGAAAGCAGGGCCCCATCACATGTAATGGTGACTTGGGAAGAAGACAAATACCATCACTCCAAACATGCCCCCTTCCTCCTTCTTCTACTCACTTTATATACTGAGCATGATGCCCTATGGTCTGGAACAGCCCTTTGGGCAGTTGGGGTCACCTGTCCTGGCTGTGTCCCCTCCCAACCTCCCAAGCACCCCCAACTTCCTCACCAGTGTAGCAGCAGGAAAAGCAGAAAAGGCCTTGGCTCTGTGCAAGCCCTGCTCAGCAATAACAAAAACATTTCTTTATTATCAACTCTGTTTTCAGCACAAGTCCAGAACACAGCCCCATACCAGCCACTGTGAAGAATATTAGCTCTACCCCAGACAAAAACAGTACAAGAACTTAAAATCCTCATAATCCTTCAGTGCCTTTCTCCTTTGCTTTCTGCCATGCCTTAGTGTCAGGGTCTTCATTTCAACCTTCAGTCCAGGAAGTTATTTCTCTGGAACGTAGATTGAGCCCACTCTTAAAAAAACCATTATTTTTATTTGGCTCATGCACCCCAATAAAAAAGTATTCCTAAACTGTTCTCGTAGCTTCAATATGGTCTGGCTTCTAATAACTAAAATCTCTTCTGTGGTCCTAGGAAGTCTGCTGAGGTTCCATTTCTGCTGCTGGATGTAGTCTCACTTTTCCTCATAGTGCTGGTTATTCCATNTCTTTATTATCAACTCTGTTTTCAGCACAAATCCAGAACACAGCCCCATACCAGCCACTGTGAAGAATATTAGCTCTACCCCAGACAAAAACAGTACAAGAACTTAAAATCCTCAAAATCCTTCAGTGCCTTTCTCCTTTGCTTTCTGCCATGCCTTAGTGTCAGGGTCTTCATTTCAACCTTAAGTGTATCTTAGCACAATTCATCAATGTGTTCCTGGCAGGCAGCAGAAGCTTCAATTTCCTGAATCAACTGTAGCTTCAGTTCAGAAATTTTTACTAAAAAGCAGGTCTTAATGCAGAATTGACTCTTCCTGATATGCATGTGAATTTCTGGCTTTGTCTTCTGTTCTTTTACATTATAATCTGTATAATGTAAAAAAAATCTGGTCTTCTTTTTTTCTGTAGTTCATGCTCCTCCTGGCTCTCTCTTGCTACCACTGATGCACATTATTCTTTTGTGAGTAGCATCTGTTTTTTTGGTTTTTATTTTAAATTTGTTTATTGAAACATTAATTTGNACACTTTTCCTCATAGTGCTGGTTATTCCATCGACAGTGCATCTCCATAGCATTTTCCGTTGTGTTATACCCATTTCAACCTTAAGTGTATCTTAGCACAATTCATCAATGTGTTCCTGGCAGGCAGCAGAAGCTTCAATTTCCTGAATCAACTGTAGCTTCAGTTCAGAAATTTTTACTAAAAAGCAGGTCTTAATGCAGAATTGACTCTTCCTGATATGCATGTGAATTTCTGGCTTTGTCTTCTGTTCTTTTACATTATAATCTGTATAATGTAAAAAAAATCTGGTCTTCTTTTTTTTCTGTTGTTCATGCTCCTCCTGGTTCTCTCTTGCTACCACTGATGCACATTATTCTTTTGTGAGTAGCATCCGGGGTTTTTTGGTTTTTATTTTAATTTTGTTTATTGAGACATTAATTTATTGTTCCTGATATTTTCTTTCTTCTGTTTTTTTTTTTTTTTCATTGCCAACCTCAAATCCCACCAGCTGGTGTGACCACTTGTTCATTCTTGTTTTTAAAAGAAACATGACCATCTCTGCAAATTGCTTTAAATAAAAATAAATGTATTAGTATTGCCCTTGTGGGGAGAAGATACATACTACAGTAATAGTTTTTAACTGGAAGATAGGTAAAAATAGATAATATAGGTAATAGCATTTAGTCCAAAGAAATGATGTTGAAACATAAAATGCAGAAAAATTTAAGTTGAAAGATTTTNTCTCTCTTGCTACCACTGATGCACATTATTCTTTTGTGAGTAGCATCCGGGGTTTTTTGGTTTTTATTTTAATTTTGTTTATTGAGACATTAATTTATTGTTCCTGATATTTTCTTTCTTCTGTTTTTTTTTNTTTTTTTTTTTTTTACATTGCCAACCTCAAATCCCACCAGCTGGTGTGACCACTTGTTCATTCTTGTTTTTAAAAGAAACATGACCATCTCTGCAAATTGCTTTAAATAAAAATAAATGTATTAGTATTGCCCTTGTGGGGAGAAGATACATACTGCAGTAATAGTTTTTAACTGGAAGATAGGTAAAAATAGATAATATAGGTAATAGCATTTAGTCCAAAGAAATGATGTTGAAACATAAAATGCAGAAAAATTTAAGTTGAAAGATTTTGTTCCCATTTGCAAGCATATGTAGGTCTCAAGAGGTTATTTCTGTGGCCACCTGTAACATTCTTACAGAGTATCCAGTTATACAGAAATCCTATTTTTCAGAGTGGTTTTAATAGAACACAATTATTATATTCATCAACAACTATCATCTTATCATCTTCAAAAGGACTGAACTCTTAAAATTAAGGTCCTTGGAAATCATGTCTTTATTATTTACAGTTTTGATCAATGACGAAAATGAAGATTTTTGCACTTCAGTTAAAAGAAACCTGTTCCATGCACCTAATAAATTGCAATGAGCCATTCAGGGTATTTGGTTTTTTGGTTTTTTGTAATAGTTATTTGGTTTGGACAGCCATATATTAAAGAAAAAGTTGCTAGAGAATAGTTTGACACAAATATTCTTCAAATCATGGACAACTGTAGACTCTACAACAAAGAGGCATATTTGAAAAGGAAATTATAATTATTCCCCTCATACAAGTGAGACAGTTGTACTTCTGAAACACCAGGGCTTTTAAGTGGGAGCTAAATTAATCTTTATTAATCCTTGTTATCATGATTGCATAATGTCTGGATTTAAATGTCTGATGTACAGCTCTCTGTTTCCTGCTTCTCTGGCAATCAGAAGTGTGAAAATAAACCTTACACTTTAAAAGAAACACTTCATTTGAAAAAAATAGATATAATCATCTGTACTATTAAAAAAAAGTTTTACTTCACACAAGAATAAATATACAGCATGTCAGAGTTTCAGACTTGCTATTTTATGTTAAAATATGCACTGCTACATGTCAGAGCTGTGAAAATGGGAGGTAAAACAAGAAGGCACTTGGCCAAATAGTTATAGCAAGACTTTTTTTTCCATTAAGATTTTTATTTTTGAGAATACTGCTCCTACAATTTAATTACAGCATTTAAAACACTCTCTAAAATGGGTCTCTGTGTGCCCTACTGAAACTTCAAACTACCCTAATTAATGATTAGATCAGAGTCAAAAACAAAAACAGGTTTGAGTTTGGGTCTTCTTGGGCTTTTTTACAAGCTTCTAAACTGCAGAAATGAGCCATAATTCAAATAACCACTTTCAAACAACAGATACAGTGTATAATGACATTTAAAGTACTTTCTACAGACACATCATTAGTTTAGTTAGCTTTACGTTAATTTTACCATTGTAAATCTAATTTTTTAGGAGAAGAGGGGTTCTAACTTTATTGCAAGTACGTT
Organism: Platysteira castanea; assembly: GCA_013397175.1. Taxonomy (NCBI): domain Eukaryota; kingdom Metazoa; phylum Chordata; class Aves; order Passeriformes; genus Platysteira; species Platysteira castanea. The sequence continues at coordinate 46,028 of VYXC01008467.1, read as the reverse complement.
CTGCCTAAAGAAGCTTAAAGAGAGTACTCAACTGGAAAAGATTTCTTACCAAAGTACAGTACTTCTCAGAAATGAATGAAGAGTTCAGGTTTAAAATATACTGTCAAAAGAATAGTTTCCCAAGATGTGTTTGGGCTCTTAAAATCATAATAAAAGTTAATTAAAATTATTATAGTCTTAAATTTATTTGGTCTTACAGAGTATGAATAAAGTATATTTCTCTCCCTCTAAGGTTGTATGTTTGCATGTTTGTTTGTTTTGATTTATGGTGTTGTGAGAAGTCAAATCAAACTGTAGTTTCACACTATATGGATGAAATGTATTGTATAAATAACTGAAGACATATTTCCAGAAAAATATTGACTATTGACTTCTGTTTAGACAAGTTTGTTGATACAAGATTTTTACTAATTTAAATGCGATGTGCTGTGAAAAATTTATATTTACTGTTTAAATGATAATACAGAACTTGTGCAAATGTCTTTTACAGCCTTTTACGGCTCATTCATGATCCATTAGTGTTTAAAGTTTCTCTAATATGTGGCTGCTTCTTAAAGGTTGACACAATATGTTGGGGAAGAATAGCTACATCTTGACATAACAAGCTGTACTTGAGAGCAACTTCCTAACGATAACCTAGCTTACATTACATGCAAACTGGCTTCATTTCTATTTTCTATATGCTGTGCCCCCAGTGTACTACCATGCAAGAACAGCCTTGAGAGTGAGTACATCATTGTCTTCCTTGCAAGTCGCTGGAATTTCCTCCAGTGCTTATAACACTGCACATGACCTGTGAGATCTTCCCAGCATCAGGTTAAATATCACTATGGAACATGCAGTGCACCCTATAAATTTTGTAGAGACAGAGCATTTGAAAGCTTTACTAATTCTCATATTGTACAGTTTTCAAGCATACACCAGGAGTAAGAATCCTCAAAAAGATCTTCCAACAGAAAAGCCAGGAAGTATGTTTCCCACTTGCTGAAACAAATCTTGGTTATTTCTCATCCTATTTATTGCAGGAACCTTATACATACTTGGGGAATTTCATTGGCCTACAAGAAAAATGGAAAGGGCATGCCCTTTTTAGAAGGGCATGGCATGTAGTAATGGGACGAGGGGGAATGCCTTTAAACTAAAAGAGGGCAGTTTTAGAGAGATATTAGGAAGAAATTATTCACTTTGAGTATGGTGAGGCACTGGAACAGGTTGCCCAGAGAAGCTGTTGCTGCTCCATCCCTGGAAATCTTCAAGGCAAGATTGGATGAGGCTTTGAGCAACCTGTCCAGTAAAAGGTATCCTTGCCTATGGCAGGGGGGCTGAACTAGATGATCTTGAAGGTCCCTTCCAGCCTCAGTTATTCTATGATTCTGTGATTATGTGTAATGTCAAGTCATATAACAGACCTGGTAAACTTGATTCTGAAGTCAAGCACTGGAACCAAAATACCATTGTCATTCCCCCACTGGTTTTCATGGTTTGTCCATTTTTACTGTAACACTTAGGAATGTTTCTTATTTGTTCCACACTGTATATAAATTTCTCACCATTGAGTTCAGTTTTCACCACCCAGTGGACCTAAATAATTTTCTCTTAAGTACAGATTAAGAAGCTAATGCTTTGCTATAACCTCCTGAGAGTCTGAGAAGACTTAATCTCCTCTGCGTGCTTCTAGTTAGCCTCCAAATGAAGTCAAACAAACCTCTTTGGACCATTTAATTTAAACCACTCTCAGGGGCTAAAAGTACATATAAAGTCAGCTACCACATTTCACTTGAAGGGCAGTCATCAACAAATTGACTTACTTGTTTCTTGAACCTTTTTTCTCAGGTGTAGTGCATGATGAAAATCTATATTAATGTGCAGGCAAATATGCTAGATTAAACCAAATCCACAGATGTTTTACACCAGTCTGCTCTGACTTTATTGTGAGATATTAGAGATGTTCTACTCTGTGACTGAAAGTGTTAATACAGTGATTACATGGGTTTTCAATTAAGAAACCAAAAAATAGAAGACCACTGAATTTTGTGCATGTGAACATGAATTAGCATGGTCAGCCTATTCAGAGTAAAGTTTGGATTTACATTTTGCATGCCCCAGCTTCCATCTGTACCAGGTTTAGTACATGCTAGGGTGACCAATATATTTTTGCAAAATATGTTAGAATATTAATGCAGGCTCTCAACTGAATTCCAATGATGATTAAGTCATAGATTTAGTTATATTTCACTTAAAATAATAAAACATTTGTTTTTTCAGGTATACCTTGGGTATGAGTTGTTCTGTATCACTGATCATTCATATTCCTTCCTTTTGGACTCTCTCCATCACTCTTTGAAAGTCAACATATTAAAGCTGCTGAAACTTTGTTAGTAGACTGGAAAATTATTCATATTTCTGTATGTGATGGCATAAGACATAGGAACAAGTGTATAACACTTTTTAAATTTTATTTTATTTTTACCAAAGAATCTGAAATTTCCATCTCATTTTCATTTTGTACAGATATCATTAACATGATTTTACCTGAGAAAACCATTCTGCTTGTTTAACACACAATGGATAGTCCCAGATGTCATGAAGAAAACAAAACAAAGCAAAAGTAAACAAGGGAAAGTTTGATTAAAATGTCATCACATTTATTTCTCAGATTTTTCCACTTTCAAGAGAAGTCACTGTATTACCAAACTACAGACTTTTAAAGATTTCATCTGTTTTACTAAGTAGCTTTGTTTCATGCATATATACAGCATGATCAGCTAAAATGTTTGCTTAGATATGCATCAGATTTCCAGGTGTGTGAGATGCTATTCATTATAAGAAATACCATTGTTTCTTTTCTAATACTGAAATCTATTCAACCTTAATACCTTAATATGAATTAATTATCATGAACTTTCAAAGAGAACTTACATTCTAAAATACTCAATTACTTGACCGTGAGGAAAAAGAAAAGAATTACTATCAGTAAATACCTTCAGAGTTTGCAGACAAAATTTGGAGGAAAACTTGGGTATTGCACCTTTAAATATTACTTGGTCTAGTAATTTCAAAATAATAATAATTTAAAAAAAAAACTCCACTAGGTCTCTTTGCACCTTTTTCTTGTCTAAATTGGACACTCTTGCTGCAGCTATGATATCATGTTGCATATTTGGAAACTTGACATATGTCACACCGAGGACAAGAAGATTAAAGTGCTTTCCTTTTCCACTGTTTTCCTGACAATTAATTCTATATTGCCTCAAGACCTAGAATATGCGGCTTGCTTAATAATGCTCTTTGAACTTTGTAATGATTGATCTATTGCAATTAAACTTTGAACTCTGAATATTACCAGGTCATCTTATTGTTGGCAGTCGTAGACCTGTGAGTACTCTTTAAAATTAAATCCTATGGTTAAGTCACTTATCCAAGAGAGGACAAAAACCATATCATCTAAATGACCAACAACACCCTCCCTTGCAGAGGGAAATTAAAACGTGAAGAATAGTCACTCTGAAATGGGAACATATTTCTAATTTAACACTGAATTGTGTGATTACCATTACTAAATAGGTCCACTAGTCCGGTATAACATTTCAAAAAAACCAAAAATAAACAATGTGCTGCTCTAGAAACCAGAGTTCTCAGGAACTTCGAACAGACCATTTTCTTAAAAACGTCAAATTCTGATGCCAAAATTTCCCACTCATATCCAAGCTCTTTGGTCAAACTGAGATTTAAACCCCTGTTCCTGTAGTAACATTAATTTATTTAGTAGTTAGGAGACTCAGATGAGATGTGGCAGAGAGAAATTCAAGCTTTTCTTTAGCATCAGATAGGCCAATGAAAATCATGTGTTTCACATCTCACTGCGTCCTCTGAACATTGAAACTTGGTGGATTTCTCTAGTGCCATACAGACTTCTTTACTAATTACCTTTAGCTTTGATTTTTTTTCTCAGTACTTAAATAACAGAAACTCTCATGTTTTCTCAAGAAATAGACTGATTGCTTTTTACCTTTTGCTGTCACAGCAGGAAGCCATTCTATTCTTACATTTTTCACTAGTTAGATGAATGATAAAAGCTCAGATAATTTGGATACTTTCTTCTGAATTGCGGGCTGAATTATATATTGCACAGTGGTTTTGAAATATGGAAAAAAGGGGTTTGACTTATTTTTTGCTTTAATTCTAAGTACTTAGGAGTTAAAATTTTTAATTCAAATTATCTATATATGGAAGAAAGAATGGCAATTTTACCATTGTGGATTTTCCTAAAATTTTCCCAGAATGTTGTATCTTTAGACAAACTTGTTTAAATATGAAAACAGTCAAAAAATCGAGAGACTACAATAGACTATTTGAAAGTCTTGAATATGAAATGTCTTGACCCTGTATAGATGCAAAGAATTAAATATAAATGCATAGGTTTAGATAGACAGAGACATCACAGAGAGGATACAAACCTGCTTGGAAAATGTTTCTTTCAAATAAGAAGATAAAATGTTCTTTGGGGTGTTCATCTATCATGGCATTATGTGTAGTTATAATTCCACATCATCCAATTCATGAACAACTTCTGTCCTTCTTTTAATTTCTTCTAACGGGCCATGCTGTCCTCTGTTTCCCTTCATGTTAGACATCAAAAACAAGACAGTGAGAACATGTCAATCTTTATATTTATTTCCTAGCATTTGAATAAGTATAAAATAATTTATCCAAAAAAACCCTTTAAACCTTCACTGCCTGTAGATTTCCACAGGAGCCTAATACTCTACTTACTTTAAAACACCTCAGAAAAAGACAGAAAATATTTCTAAGAGAAAAAAAATAGCTTCCTCAGCTTTGCAGTATACTTTCTTTTTTCCACTCAGAGATGATAAAGTGTTAGTTTTCACTAAAACCATACAAATATAATTTTCTTTATACAGGTCAAGGCAATACAACTTGTTTTAGTGACTTATGAAATCCAAAGGTTGTGCCTTACTTTTCTTTCCAAAATGACTGCACATAAGATATATAGAAAGTGTACACAATCTTACATTTTTATCATATCTTCTGCTTCATAAATGAATTCTTACTTTTTCCTGATTGGCTCCTCTATGAAAAATCATAATTCAGAAGAGTTTGTCTCTGCCATACTTTTTCATCCAGCACTGCCCTGGCTGCTGTTTTGCTGGGAGTCAGCTCTGGGCTGGGTTCCTCAGGAGAGTTTGGATGAGCTGCTGTGAAAATGACTCAGATTTCACTTTTCTTTACAGGCAACAAGCAGAGCTATGCAGCTTCAGATAGAAGAACATTTTAAAGAACTGGTTCACAAAGAGGGACCAACCCCTGCCGCAGTCCGGTATGGGCTGCATCCNCTAATACTTTCCCCTATATCATACATTAGGAAACAGGGAAAAAGAAACGTAACCCAACCACCAAAAACACTTAGAAAAATAGAAACTACTCTCATAGAGGAAGACATCATTTCTGAGGAAACAAATCACACACACTTTTGAAATTTTTTCTTTCAAATGACAGTAAAAGAAGAAATAAATTGTGGCACCGTGTATTACATGCTTACTCAGTGTATAAGTATCATATAGCTTTTTTCTTTAACCACAACAAAAACATTTTATAGACATCTAACAGTAGCAGTTGATATTCCATTTTGTTCATTAGTTTTCCCAAAGGTAAACTTGTCCTTGGTAATTGACAGTGTTTTTTATTATCTGTATAGATTATAAAAACCTATATAGGGCTATTTTTTGATTATTTAAAACTTGAAGGTGCTTTCTGAATGAATTGTTCCCTCGAATGAGTTCAAAGTCACATTAGGAAAAATTAAGAGCAGTTTTATCCTAAAGAGCAGGGTACATTCTCAGCTTCTGAAAAGAATTCTGTTTACTAGAGATTAGCTCAGGGGAAGAAGAAATTAAAAATCAACTCTAGATTTCTGGGGTAAATTCTCAGAAACCAACCCACTCACAGCCTTGAGTAATGAGGTCACTGGAGAAGTATATTCTTGCTCAAGAAAATGCACAGCAGAGTGCAGTAAGATCATCTAATTTCCTATACTGTTCCACTTTAACCACAGCAATTTTTCCTACATTTTATACAAAATAGTCAGGAAACATTAAGGAAATTACTTGTTCAGAAAGCTTGCTAAACTTACACATGAGCTTTCCAAAACAAACCTTTACTTGCAAAAGTATACAACATTTAGTATGCCTATAGTGAGAGTTTTAATTGTTTAAGATATTTTTAAATCTCCCCAATGTATTTAATGATTTTTCCCTTTTACTATTAAAAGAAAAATCACACTCACTATTTCTTTTTATTTTCATTATTTTTAAGTTATCCCATGGATAATATATTTTAACAATAATCAAACCCCATTCTTAAAATGAAAATATTCCTTCTAGTACCAAAGCAACATAGTTTCAATGTCTTTGGGGGGATTTCTCTGTGTTTCAGTTCCAAGCTTATTTAACTTTTCTTACATATCCAGAATTCTTAGGCCTGACACTCATCCTGTTAGCCAGCTAAGACTGGCTAGCACTTCACTGCTTGTTCCAAAATAATTCGGGATTGAAAGCTTCTTTCATCTTTCTGCCGCTGTGCACTGACTCACCTTCCACCTTTACAAGAGATATGTTATTATCTTGTTTAGTTGACTTTACCACACAGCTCTGACAGGAAGATAAAGTTTGCAGTACCATAGTACATGTCATTTCTCAAGAATATTTTTCTGAAAGGAACATAAATATCAATTAGTTCTTAAAATCTCCTGCCATAGTGAAAAGACTTTTTGGGACTGAAATGTTTTAGTCCAAGCTTGAGGAAAGGCTTTAATTTTCCAAAGTGATTTTAATCAATGAAGAATTATACTGAACAATGATGAACAGATATGTAACTACCATACACATGCTGATAATAAAGGTGAAGATGAGACAGTTTTGCATAATAAATGTAATGCAGAATGAAGACAATCTAGACACTAAAGGCAGCAGAGTGGACATTATCCCTTCTAACAACTAATACATTCACTTGTTGACTGATGCTCAAGTAACTTGAACCACTATCAAATTTTGTAAAAGCAAATTTAATTTTAAAAATTCCTCTATCTTACATAAAGTTTTATATCAGCTGGTCTCTCTGTGAGCTACTCTGATTATGTTTTCTCTGTCCTAATACAATTAACAGTCCGATTTAACGTGTAGGGAACAGGATATTACATCTGTGACTAGCATTATAGAAACTAATATTCAAAGAAGTATGTTATCTGCTCAGTTTGAGAGAGGGCTGTAGGAGCCAGTTTTGGTAGAAATTTATTTTTGAAGATCGAAAAACATATTTTATGTTTAGACAGCCCTTGGGTTGCTAAGGAAGATCTTCCTAGATCAAGGAAAAACACCCTGTGCATAGACCTCCCACAGAGACTCTCACATCAATTTTTTTTTCCTTCTATTTTTTTTCCCATAAAAATAAAGAAAAATCTTTTCTGTTAGTGATAAGTACTGGGCTTTATTTCCAGCTGTCTGTGACCACAGCAGCTTGACATAAATTAGAACTGACCTCCATGTGTTCCAGTGGGATAGCTATGAACTGGAATGTGCAAAGACATACTTTGAAACCATTTACATTAAAATTGCTATGACTGCATTCTCTGTAACTTGGATAGAGCTGAGATTTTAGGTTCTTACTCTCTTTTTCAGGGATATGAAAGGAGGAAAGGGAAAGAAGACAGGGAAGTTCCATCTAGATTAATTCTCCTTTTTTTTTTTTTTTTCTGTATTGTTCTATAAAATTTAAGTGAAGATGATATTTTCATGTTTGACTGAGTAGTTACCACAAATACCTAAAAATGAGCCCATCTGACTGGATAATCAGCAGCAAAACATAAATCAGGAAAAAAGCTTTGATAGTTTAACAAGACAAACGGAAGATGTGATTGTCACTAAGGACTGAGGGACAGAAATGCTGAATCGTAAACCCAAGCTGGTTCTGCCAACAACCCAGCAAAATATGAGAACCTCAAATTTGTGGTTACTTGGACTTGAGATTTCCCTTTGGTAGGTCTGTCTGAGAGGCAGACCTCCCCATCACCAGCTGGCTGTATTCCACCTGGATGCTCAATTCAATCCAGCTGTGGTCAACAGGCTATCACATCATCAGACAGTGAAGCCAGACTCCTGAACACCTTCACAGCTCATTTTTACTAGAATTTCCAGCACATTTAGGTTCCTTGCTGCTGTCTAGTGGCATAAAGCCTGAAAATGCACAGACGTGCTCTAAGAAATTAATGCTTTTCTGGAGTCTTCTGCTTTGAATTACTATTTCACTATCTGAAGATATTCTGGTTCACAGAAAGAATTACAAAGTCTTAGATAACTTTGGATAGATATTGTGAAGTAAAATTATAGCTAACAAAGAGGACAAGAATAGAATTAGTGATTTTTTTAAAAAAATAACTATAATAGTATAAGGATTAATTAAATATACATTTAATATCTGTACTGCAAAGCTCACACCTTTTTAAACCTTTTTTTTTTTTTAGTGAAAATTGTGAAAGTTCTGCTGTCAGTGCCCAGTTGCTAAGGGTGCTTTGCATATTCCAATGCCTTCCCTTTCCTTCCCCTCCTACCTACACTGATACATGCATCACCTGCTTATCATCATATGCATGGCCTTCCAGTTATTCACACAAAATTAGACAAGATGCTGCACCAGAAGAGGTTCAAGTTGGACACTAGGAAGAATTTCTTCACTGAAAGGGTTGTCAAGCACTGGAACAGACTTCCCAAGGAAGTGGTGGAGTCACCATCCCTGGAAGTGTTCAAGAAAAAACTGGATGTGGTTCTTAGTGTTAAGGTTTAGTTTACAAGGTGGTGTTCAATCAAAGGTTGGACTTGAGGACCTTGAAGGCTTCTTCCAACCTTAATAATTCTCTGATATTATGACAAGATAGGAATTAGATAGGAAGCAAACAAGAAGATACTTCTTACAGAATGCCTTAATGAAATCTAAAGTTGGAATTTTTATACTGTGAATATTTTCAAAAGAAAGCTTTTCCTATTCATGGTAAGATAGCATGACATAAGTAGAAGTTCTTTGTGGTTTTTTTGCATTATTGTCAGAGGACTAGGTAACCAACTTTTTTTTTCTTGATCATCACCTGGGGTACCCCTATCCCCCCAAAATTTTTGGTAATGATCAGCTAGAAGCTTGTAAGCAGTCATTATACTTTTATTTGCAAAAGAAACATAAAAACAAAATTTTAAAATAATGTGTATAGTGAAAGAAAGAAGAGTTCTAAGTAGGGTCCAAATTCCTTGATCTCTCTGTCCTGGGGTGACTGTATGATACTGTATTCCCTGTCGTCTGCCTGTCTCTCAATAAGAAAACTCTCATATGTTATGGATAGAATGGCTTGAATAACTATATCATTAATAATGATCAAAAATAATAATTAAAAAAGAAAGAATGAAACCAAACAAACTGTATTTCTTTTAGGAATCAAACATCTGCACTGCTTTGGTTTTCCATGTGTATATAGTTAAGATTAAAGGAATGTGACTTGATTCTCTCTCCCTCTGGAAAAAATATTACAACTGTAAAAAAATTCTATAGCAGAAGCACTTAGCTCTACCTAATGTAATGTTTGAAATTTCTGTTTAATTATGTCATCCAGCTTTTGCCAAAATGAATAATCCTAAATTAGCACTTAGAGCAGTGACCTCTGTCTCTTCCTCGTTAACACATTTCAAGTGTTCTCTGTGTAGTATGTACAATGTAATTGACATTAATACTTTTATTACTACTGTAAGACATTTGATTTTGTTTTATTATAATCAGCAAAATAGTCTCTTTCAAAATGTAAATTCCTCTGGAAACATTGAGCCCAGCTAGTGTTAGATGTGCCTTTCCTAATGAATATTTTAACTTATGTTAATATACTCTACACTGATTTTTGTGGCAATGGAGAGGGAAATGTTCAAATCACATCCATGCAATGATTCATGCAATCTTAGAGTGAATGATTAACTTTGTATGCAATAATTTGCTCTCGAAAAATGCTTATTTCATCCTCCTAACTAAGAAAGAGCAGATAAGAGTCTTAATTTTTAAGTGGCTAGATAGGTGAGATAAATCCTGCCCTTATATTCTCTTGGGAGTGAGTCTGTCTGAACTGTCTGAAGAACATTGTGGGAAAGGACTAACATTTTGGCTTATCAAAAATCTGTCTGCATTCCTACCACCAGTCTGGTGTCCAGTGCCATTTATTTCCTTTTTCAACACTCATATTTCCATTGTTACTTCCTTATTCAATGTTTCCATTACTTCTTAGTTTAATTTTCCAAGCATTCTCCCCCATCTATGCCAGATCCTCATTCAGCCTGTACACTATATATTTTATTTCAATGCTGGCTCCTCTTTTCTCTGTATTCAAATTAGCTTTTGCTTCTCGGATTCTGAAGATACAGGAGGGTGCAAATAATAAAATTTATTTCCCTTTTTTTCCATGTTTGTATGCTATGTACCTTGAAGCCTTGGGGAATAGTCGAAGAAAACCAAGCTCACATCATTGCAGTCTTTGGAGGTTTTTGATGCAAAAATTTAAGAAACCTCCAGCAAACTCATTTTATACCACCTTTTCAGTTGGCCAATATTTTGTAGATTTTGATAAGATCAGTAAAACATCCACCCAATGTAAGAACAATAATTGGAAAATGTCAAATTTCCTACTTTCAAGTAGGAGGGTTCTAGCACTGCTCAATGGAAAGGTCAGTAATCTCTTTTTTGTATTGATTTTTCTAATAGGCATAATAGCTTTTTTTCCCTAACTCTGTGTGGCCAGCAGGTTGAGAAAGGTGATTCAGCTCCTCTACTCTGCTCATAGGACTCCACCTGCAGTGCTGCATCCAGCTTTGGGGTCCTCAGCACAGGAAAGACATGGACATCTTGAAATAAGTCCAGAGGAGGGCCATGGAGATTATCAGAGGGCTGGAGCACCTCTCCTCTGAAGACAGGCTGAGAGAGCTGGGGCTGTTCATCCTGGAGAAGGGAGGGCTCTAGGGAGACTTTATTGCAGCCTTTCAATATTTAATAGGTAGCTTGTAAGAAACATGGGGACAGGTTTTTAAGCAGGGTCTGCTGTGAGAGAGCAAGGGGTAGTTGCTTTAAACTAAAAAGTAGAATCAGACTAGATATAAGAAAGACCTTTTTTTGCAATGAGGATGTTGAAACATTGGAACAAGTTGCCCAGAGAGGTTTTCGATGCTTAAACTCTAGAAATACTCAAAATCAGATTGGGTAGGTCTCTGAGCAACCTGATCTCATTGAAAATGGCCCTGCTCATTCCAGAAAGGTTGGACTAGGTGACCCTTAAAGGTCCCTTCTAACCCAAATTATTCTATGAATCTATTTTTGAAAGTAGAAGAATTTGAGTATTTTTTGCTTTGGCTTTGTTAATAGGTTCTGACATAGAAAGCAACTGGTTTTTTTTTTAATAAAAGCTCTCTGGCAGAAAAGGTGTAAAGAATACAGCTTCTTACTTTTTTTTTAGGAGTCAAGGTATATTGCAAATTAACAGGAAAATTTACTGACAGAATAGAATTAACGACTTTGATCTCACACTGATTCAGTTTTAAGAAAATCAAGCATGAATGTAAAAATAATTTATAGTGCAAAATTTCCAGATGATGCTTGAAGAAATGCTGTTCTTTGGTTAATTCCTAGTATTTCAGGAAATGCTAATTAAACAATTTTAATCACAAAGTCATGCCACTTCAGATTTTTGAAACATTTATAAGATTGCCAATTTTTTTTCATTGAACCAACCGCCATTATCAAAACTAACACATGAAATCACTCCATCTTAATTTCAAATATTTAATCAGAATAATGTGTGTCTTGGGGAAAACAGATGCACTCCTATCTGTAGAATGTGTCTTCAAATCCATGAAAAACCAATTAGACTGAAGACAGTACATGCTGCATACAAAGTAGAAAAGTTTCTACAAATTTTATCGTTGCAACACTTATAAATTTCATATGCAGTTATCCAGGTTCAGTTCCTTCCTCTGTACAACTGCTGTATGGTAGCAATATCCATCAATTAGACATTTCATACACTGATACCAAAATTCAATTTTTTCATATTTTTGCTAAGTATCAATCCCCCTTAATCCATGTATTTCCTTTTCCTTATATAAAAATTATTATTGTTCCCACATTTTATTAACATCCCCAGTACTATCTCCTAAGTAAAAGATTAATTACTTGGCTGTGATTCATAGGAATGGAGCTGCAACTAAATTACCTATGTGGCATGTCAACCACTTCTTTTGTTATGTCATGACGTACTGCTATTTAAGAGTGGAAACAAAGAAGTATTCATTTTCCTGTAAATTGCCATGCTCACATCTTGGGAATAGCATCAATAACCCAATCAACAGAAGATTATTAATCTGCAACAAATGTTTTCTGTCATCAACAAGCTTAATCTTTAATGCCTTCTTCACTTCAGTGCTCATTAATTATATTTAGGTCAGCTATACTTGTGCTAGCCTTCCACAACAGAAAGTATTCTTTTCTGTTTCAAGTGGATAGGGACAGGAATAGACCTGCAACTAATTAAAACAAAATGTTGACTATCATTTCTGAAAAAAAAAAACTAAGCATTTCTAAAACACTTTTTTTTTTCAATTACATTATTCGTGGGAGGGTCCATGAGAGTAAATGCAGGTAAAGTTTTCACTCTTGTAATTAAGGAGAATTTAGTTGCTTCTCAAATATCAAAGAAACAAATTATTGTGGAGACAAGTTAGGGAGAGGAGGTGTTCGGGTTTTTTTTTTTTATGGTAGGAGGGACAGGGGTTTGGGGGTTGATTTTTTTCCCACTACAGCAGTGGGAAATCTGATATTTTGCATTGTGTGTCAATAAACTGTGCTGATATTCCTACCACATATTTTAAAAAGCTGAAATATTGAAACCGCACATGTACCAAACAGCTAACAGAATAACTGTATTATTTGATTGACCTTATCTGTAGTCACTGTTGACACTTTATATCAATTTAGGAAATCCAAGTACTGAGCTGACTTGACTTTGATACTATTTAGGGCAGACTGTCATTACATAAAAACTTGGGCACTTTTATAAATGATAAAATGCTTTTCATCTAACATTTCCTAGCTCTGTATAAGTATCTCTTTAAATATCTCTTCAATATCAATAAGCTTATTCTATGAACTGTTTTGTCTTGTAATCACAGAACCTGGTCATCATCCTCTCTTTTACATCAGAAACTCTTTTTTTTTTTTTTTGTGACATATTGTTATAGTCCAGGTACAGTAAATGCAGTTTTGCTGATTCAAAAATTTCAAATTATTCTTTGCTTGCAAAACAATGCTTCCTTACAGTTTTCAGTTCTGAGAGTTTTTTTGTTTACTGGTAAATTCTGACTGTTAGTGAGGAGGGAGACTATTATAAGGCAAATGGTTCTGCGTTTAGTTTAAATTTTAGCTTTCATTTTAAATATTTGGGATTTTTTTTTTAAATGTGGCCTTTTTAAAGAGTAACAAACAGTAGCTACATTCCTTTTTCTAAGTAGAATGTATTCTCATTGCATACGCTTTAAACTCCATTTCTTCACAATATTGACTTCATTAACAACTTGGCCACCAAACTAAAAGTCAGTGTAATCTCCCTTCATGGCCCACCTCTCTTCATTTCACTTTTCCACCTTTTTGCTCTTCTTGGTTTTGAAAGAAATATTTCAGTCCCTCTGAAACCCTTGAATTAGTACCATGTAACAAGTGTCAGAAGAAATTATTCTGCTCTTTTAAAAATAGTTCAAGCATAGAATCACAAAATCATTTGGGTTGGAAGAGAACTTTCACACCTGAAAAACATATGTGGGATATCAGGATACTGTGTGATGTTTTAGATTTTTAGCATCTAAATAATAAAGGGCAAAAGGATCATATGATGCTTCAGTATTTCAATATTTGCACTTGTAGGTTTTGCCCTTATACTTCTAAATTCTACTAGCATGAGAAGTTCAATGATGGTTGAAAGACAGGGTTTTTTTCTCCCTGGTACTTTTCTTTGAAGACTTCGGTAATTAGAGAATGGAATGTCTTTGATGCAACCATGTAGAAATTAGCTAAATGTATCTGCAATTCTAAAACAGTAATTGCCCTTTTTGTTAATGCTAAAAGAAGAGCGAAAAACACCCCAAATACACTTCACTGACCTTTTTTACCTTGTCTGACTTCATAAACTGGCCTTTTTAAAATGCATTATAAGGATTAATTAGCTGGTAGCAAGAGAGTATGAGTTTGGGAGTGATTGCATGGCTGGATTGAAGGGATTGGAAGAGCATGTGTTTTAGCTGTTACAAATTAACTGTAGATACCAAGGGTAAGTGTAACACAGCGAAGCAACTCTCCTACTTAACCAATTTCAACACTAACTCAGCTGGGTCACAAGACATCTTATTATTACGTAAATAACAGAAGTCTTCATGTAAGGCAGCTATTTAAAGAATTAGCTATAGGTTAAAAAGTGACATTGTATACTCTTAATGTTTCACATTTCTAAAATTTTTAAAATGTTATCAGTCACATCCACCAAAGAAAGAAAATAAAATATACAGACTAATTGGTTTGAATGGATTTATATTATGAAGTCATTTTAATGACCTCTAAAATTATGAAACTGATTCTGGTTCTACAAGGTACTTGGACACATTTAAATTTATGTGTGAAAATATTTTACCTCACATTTACTCATAAAACTGTATTGTGTGGAGTGGGGAGCAAGGGGGAAGGTAGCCCAAGATAAATAATCTATCACTTTTCATTTGCAAGGAAGGCATCACCTCTATATGGAAATATTTCACATAGAAGTATGTGAGCAACTGGCTCTTTAAATCCAAACCAATCCAACTCAGAGTTCATATCTGTAAGCATATTCAGAAACTTCACATGCCCTATTTAGAGATAACATTTGTATTAAGTTATTTCTAAGCCTAATTTGCCAGGTGATTTTACCAGATAGTTACTTAATATTCTTGATTTGTCTTCAGAAATCACTGTTTGGATTGAGAGAAATATTATTCTAGTAAAACAGATTGATCAGTCACTTTAAACTAATTTAAATTAAAAAATAATCTTCAGGAAATAGAACAGTGGACAAGTCCCTATGATGACAGTAAGAGGCGAAGACAAATAACCAGAAAAAATAGTCTCCCTGTACACAAGAATGGATATTCAAAACAAAGACTTTTAACATGCAAGAAAAAAAAAGACATTATAACCACATGTACTACTTCAAGTACTTTTCCAAGTACTTTTCCAGAATTCTACCATAGTCGTTTAATTTTTTCCATGCTTTTTGTATTCTATGATTTTCATATGTATTCAGATGTGTGCTGTGGTAGTTACAAAGCCTAAGTTCAAACTTTGCTTCAGGAAGCTTAAAGCCTCTCTTTGACCACAATTATGCTATCATTTGAAGATTTGCTAAGTATTTATATGAGATCTATGGGTGAAGAAGTTCAGGTTATAGTGATTTATTGTTTTGTGGTAAATGCAAAGCCAGTTTAGACAGACCTAAGTCAATTTCCTCCCATTTAAAAAACTTTCCATTAGCTATTTCTGTCACTGTATAAACCCTCAGTAAGTACAAATCTCTGTCACATACTGACTGAGAATACTGAAAACAATATAATTATCATTTCTGCCAGAAACTAGAACATCCAACATTTTACTATAGCTGTAGACTTACCATTCTGATACCCAAATCTGAGGATTCTGCTGCATTCCACTATTGCAGCTTTTGGTTTGAAAACACAGGACTCCATGGTTGTATCAGCAAGCAATGATATTATCTAATAATCAAAGAGAAATTGCATTTTTGATATGGTTCAATTTCAGTCTGGAAATTGAAAGACACTTCTGTGATACCATAGAACGGTTGTAAAACAGATATAGCTGTTACTTAGTCTCAAAATAATGCAGCCTTTAAAAAAAAAAAAAAAAAAGTATTGACCATGTGGATTTAAGGTTTTTTTCCAGCAATGTACAGTAATTTCTTCAGCTAAATCGGAATTTTTTAAAGCAAAGAATATTAACACAAATTGTAATGGAATTGTTTACATGGCAGTAATTCAAGGAAAATGTTTTGAAACACTAACCAACAGTTACGACAATAAAATGCTATAGAAGAGAAATGCTCTCAGAAAGAAAACAAAAAAGTTACATTACTTTTCAAAAAATAGTACTAACCATATATCTGCTAGAACTTTAAAGTTGCAGTAAAACCTTTGTATTTAATTTTATTCTTTCCTTTTGACCAATTTTTAGCATATTAAATATGTATTTTCTTACACTTTCACCAGTATTTCAGTTGTTGGCTATCTTTTTGCATAATCACAATTGACAGCATAGGTTGTTTCATTAGAGAGGGTTCTCCTAAACACTCATTCAACATGGAATCATAATTGGTTTTTATGTTTGCTTACCTGAGAAAGAATCATATTATTTTGGGCCAAAATTTTTACAAAAAATATTTTGAAAAAAATAATGCACACATAGCACAGGTGAGTGATCATCATATTGATGGAGAACTCTTACAAACGTATTCAGGCTGCAGGTTCTGGATACATTTGTGTTTATGTAGTATGAGCCCATGGTTTTTTACAGTACTGGCAGAGGGGTTGAAACGGTCCTTTCTTACTGATATATGATTTAAGATACTGTGTACTGCTACACCATCCAAAGACTTTGAAGCTGTTAAGCAATTTTATACTCAAGGAAAAGATTAGAGGGAGGTATTACTAAATGGCTCAGACGACTGATCTTCAGGCGAAGAAAAGGGAGGTGCTGACCTCCACTCTCTCTATAATATGGATCACAGAATCATAGAATGGCCTGGGTTGGAAGGAACCTTTAATATAATGGTCACTTTAATCATCTAACTTCATCCTATGTTTTCTATATAGTAAGGTGAAGGTCATAAGTGATTCATGGTAGAGAGGACTGCAGAGATCTGGAACAGGTTTGAAGAGTGTTGTTTTTCTTCACAATTCTTAATATTTGGATGGCAACAGGTGAGGTAAATTCAGGCAACTCAACCTCACAGAGCCATTTGCTCACTGTCCCATAGTGGAATGGGAAGAGAATAAGAAAAGCAAAAAAACCCATGGGTTGAAATAAAGATAGTTTAATAAGTAAAGCAAAAGCTGTGCACACCACCAAAACAGAAGAATGAATTCATTCATCATTTCCAGGTGAATGAAATGGGGAGGTGCTCAGTCATCTCCAAGAAAAATGGGCTCCATCATATATAATTGTTACTTTACTTGCCAAGGTGGGCATCACAGTTCTGAACATCCCCTCCTTCCTCTAGCTTTCCTGCAGATTCTATTACTGGGCATGACACCACACTGATGCCCTAGGTGTTAACTTTTATATTTTTCAAATCCTGTACTGCCTAGTGTGTAACTCTGAAGTTTCTTGTGGCCTGTCAACTGCTGTTCTCTCATGCTCGTTAGACATAACAAAACTCTCTAAGTCTGCGGTCCTAGGACACCCAGATTGTCTTAGGCCCAAAATGTGTAAACCAAAATCTTAGAAGGGGGGGTAAACTTGGGGAAAATTACATCATTAACTGAAGTTTTAATTGGATAATTAACTCTAATATGCAAATGAACCAAACTTATAAAAGTGTGAAGAACTCATGGTTTGGGGTCCATCTTGGGTATAGGCTTTGGCCTGCCCTTTGAACATCCTTCAAATACCTACCTTTATTCCCTTATTCCTGTCTAGTCTCTGGTTTTTAGGTGGCCATCTCAGGCATCAATCTGGTATGGGATAGCCCTTTGTTCTGCTAGAGTCAGCTGT
The DNA here is from genome assembly GCA_013397175.1 of Platysteira castanea. Classification (NCBI taxonomy): domain Eukaryota; kingdom Metazoa; phylum Chordata; class Aves; order Passeriformes; genus Platysteira; species Platysteira castanea. The sequence continues at coordinate 28,136 of VYXC01008467.1, read as the reverse complement.
TCTGGCTGTGTCCCCTCCGAATTCCTTGTGCACCCCCAGCCTGTTCACAGGCAGAGCAGTGCGTGAAGCAGAACAGGCCTTGGCTCTGTGCAGGAACTGCTCAGCTAAAAAAACATCAACGTGTTGTCAACACTCTTTTGTTCACAAAAACAAGACATTGCCTCTTACAAGCTACTATGAAGAAAATTTACTGTCCCAGCCAGAGCCAGTACAGAAGCATGGGTATCAGTTGTGATGGTGAATATAACAAGTTAATGCTGTGAAGATCAAAAGCAAAAAAGAGTTTGGTCAGGAATTATTGATAAGAAGGCAAAAAGTAAATATTTTAGTGTAACTGCAAAGAATAGTATAATCTACAACTGTAAAAATTTCCTGTTCTCTTTCCTATTCCATATTCTGAATCAAAGATACTGCAGCAGTAAAGTGGTTGTGAACAAACTTTTTCTTTTTATAAAGGTGACCCTGAAAGCTACAGATGAGTGCAACTTAATGCAGTATCAGGGCTGTGAATTGAACAATGCCTATAAACAAGAGGCAGGTCTATGATGTGTTGGATGTTCTTTCCACAAACACCAGTCTCTGAAGGATATAAAGCAAAGTCAAAGCTGCCTTAAAGCAGCAGGTGAATGTTTTGCCACCTGAGGGGCTCAGAACCTTTGTGAATCAGATCAATAAAGATTTGATGATTCAGGAGGACACTTTAACCCCTAAAAATACCATTATTTTAGCAGCAATTCTCAAAGGAAAGCTGGGGAAAGAAACAAAAATGTTGTGGTCAGCTGCTGCATAATCAAGTTGTCTACTAAATAAAACTGAGACCTTCTCTTTGTCCTACAGCTGTGTCATATTTTTTTCCTTAAAACATTCCAAAGAAAAATCAATAACATATCAAGAACACAGTGATACCTGGCAGTTTAATTTCAGAAAGTCTGCAGATCAATAGCTGTAGAGAGGCTTACAGTTCTTCAGAATATAAGTGCAGTAACTAATGCTGGGGACTGTGTAGGTGAGCATGTGTGTGTGTGTGTGTGTGTGTGTGTGTGTGTGTCTCTGAGAGAGAAGCTGAGATTTACATTCATTACTGGGACTTTCTGCAACATTGTATTTCAGTCACTACCTTTACTGTTCCTTTGTGAAAAGATTTTAGAGCTGGATGTTTTTCATTCTTTCACCCTAAATAGTTATTTGATTTAAACAGCTACAGAAATAACTTCAGTTTCACCACATTTTAGATTGATATAGAATTTACATTGAGGTGCTAATTCAGAAGTTTTTAACTCAACCAAATTTGCCACAGGCTTGTCTGCAAGATCTATGCTTGGGATAGAATTATTGTTAATTAATGATGGACATATCCAGTTATTTTAAAGTGAAAGATAAGAGTTGTTTTTAAAAAGTCTTTCTTGTTATAATTTCAAACACATAACTTCAACAGAAAAGGTGTTTTAAAGGTATAATTAAGAATTTTTTGTTATATTATTTATTTTTATCATTTGAACCAAACCAATCTTCAAGTTCACTTATTAGAAAGAATTATGTATACAAATATTTAACTATAAGTGAAAACCAAAAGACTCCTGATACACCAAACAAACATACACCAAATATTTGGCTAGCCAGAGGAGCAGCATATTTTTTGATCCATAAAAAGCATGGATAATTATGCACAGATGACTCCAGGAACCTTTATACAATGATAATGCTGGATTCAAAAGCTGATGAGTGAATTTGATCCAATAGATGAATCCAAAATCTATAAATAAAATATAAAATATATTTAATAAAAGGTCTAGTACAAAAATTATATGCCTGTTTCAAATGTTTTGCTCGTGGAGAAGCATGAGAAACCAGTACAAATAATTACCAGTCCTGCACTAACATAATGTGGAACATGTATCCTCCATTTTCTGGCATACAGTATGATTGGGAAGAAGTCAATTTAAGACAACCCATTTACATATTGGAGATTTAAAATTTTGGGTGTAAATATTGAAATCTTAGCATATATATATATCGGTTCGGATTTCTCTCAGCTTACTTCATGTATCTACAACATAATTAAGGAAGAGAAAGGAGAGTAGACTCAGATCACGGCTAATCTCCTGATTTTAGACCTCTGTCATAGAATGTATGAGAAAAATATCCTTATAAATGTACTTATATCTTCCCACTGACTAGACAGGAAGGGTAGACAGCAATATATGAATTGAAAGCTGCTCTTTCTGTGGTACTCTCATGTTCATAACAAAACAAATTCAAAACAGAAAAATTTGCCGAGCAAAGTGTAACCTCACACACCTACTTCTATGCCTCCCTGAAATAAAAGGATAAAGGCCAGGAAAACTATTATGAATTCTATGGTTGCATCTTATTTTCTCTTGGATCTCTTTTTTTCTGTACTCCATTAATAGGATAGTAGCAGTAAACTCTAAATGGAAAGCCAATGGAAAATTTTAAAAATATTTCTATTTCTTTAAAATGGTTTCTTTCTAAAAGTGGAGAAATGTATATCATTCAGTCTTGATTTTAGGAATACACCCTCCTTCTCAATTTGCATGTCTTCAAAGGAAATTCTGCAAAGCTGCTTCAATCTGAAAAGGCAGCCTAAGTGCTGAGAACAAGAAATCATAACACNGCTTGTCTGCAAGATCTATGCTTGGGATAGAATTATTGTTAATTAATGATGGACATATCCAGTTATTTTAAAGTGAAAGATAAGAGTTGTTTTTAAAAAGTCTTTCTTGTTATAATTTCAAACACATAACTTCAACAGAAAAGGTGTTTTAAAGGTATAATTAAGAATTTTTTGTTATATTATTTATTTTTATCATTTGAACCAAACCAATCTTCAAGTTCACTTATTAGAAAGAATTATGTATACAAATATTTAACTATAAGTGAAAACCAAAAGACTCCTGATACACCAAACAAACATACACCAAATATTTGGCTAGCCAGAGGAGCAGCATATTTTTTGATCCATAAAAAGCATGGATAATTATGCACAGATGACTCCAGGAACCTTTATACAATGATAATGCTGGATTCAAAAGCTGATGAGTGAATTTGATCCAATAGATGAATCCAAAATNTCGGTTCGGATTTCTCTCAGCTTACTTCATGTATCTACAACATAATTAAGGAAGAGAAAGGAGAGTAGACTCAGATCACGGCTAATCTCCTGATTTTAGACCTCTGTCATAGAATGTATGAGAAAAATATCCTTATAAATGTACTTATATCTTCCCACTGACTAGACAGGAAGGGTAGACAGCAATATATGAATTGAAAGCTGCTCTTTCTGTGGTACTCTCATGTTCATAACAAAACAAATTCAAAACAGAAAAATTTGCCGAGCAAAGTGTAACCTCACACACCTACTTCTATGCCTCCCTGAAATAAAAGGATAAAGGCCAGGAAAACTATTATGAATTCTATGGTTGCATCTTATTTTCTCTTGGATCTCTTTTTTTCTGTACTCCATTAATAGGATAGTAGCAGTAAACTCTAAATGGAAAGCCAATGGAAAATTTTAAAAATATTTCTATTTCTTTAAAATGGTTTCTTTCTAAAAGTGGAGAAATGTATATCATTCAGTCTTGATTTTAGGAATACACCCTCCTTCTCAATTTGCATGTCTTCAAAGGAAATTCTGCAAAGCTGCTTCAATCTGAAAAGGCAGCCTAAGTGCTGAGAACAAGAAATCATAACACTCTAGATGTCACAGACACCTCACCACCTGGTTAACCTTAAAAAGATAAGGAATATCTTTGACTTTAAAGTGGAAGCTCATTACTTCATGGGTAAGCACTTGTCTAGACAGAGTCATAATAACTTTCAAGAAGTACCTAATATCCTTATTATTTGTCTGGAGAAATCACAGTCAGGTTCAAGCATTCCTGGCACCAGGAATAGGTGTGAGCTATGAGCACAGTAGTTTCTGAATAAGTATGTGTAAACTGATTCACTACGAGAAAATAGATTCGGTCTCAGGTAGTTTCATGTAACTGCTGCTTCTTTCATTTCCTTTCATTGTCTACAGACAGATCTGCTTCCTGTACTACTTTTTGTTAAAAAAAGCATCTCAGTCCTGCAATAAATATCTCATATGACTTTCCATTCAGAGAGGCAGTCTAACCCCTAAGTCTAACCAGGTAAAGGGAAAACTTCAAAGGCACTGGAACTGCACTGTTCTCTTAAATGAACTGCACTGATTCATACCAACTGAATGTTTGGATCAAAGTCTCATTTAATGGAGTGTGCTTCCTCCAGTACCACCTCTAAAATTTTCAAACGTCTCAATCATCCACATGAAGAAGAATGTTTTCCAAAAATCCCACCACTGTTTTCATTGTTAAGAAAGATAATGGGGATAGCAGACAGTGTTTAAGTTCAGTCTTTTAATTTAAAAAACAGTTTCTATAATGGTAAAAAAATCCAAAACAACCAAACAAAAATAACCCACCTTAAATTCAGTTTAGTTCGCACAATTTTATTATTTTTAGGGGGGATATTCTATTGTAGCTATAACACTGGTCTGATACTGACATGCAAAAAAGAATTTGTGAATGGTTTCCAGTAACAATGAAGTTATAAGTTGTAAATTTGTAGTTGATTTTACATCAGCCAATACTTACACTCTATTATGCATCAACCTTGAATTATATATAAAGCCTCAGGTTTGCTGTTTGTGCTGCCACTAATTATGTAATTCATTTGTGACCATCCACACATTAATCACTTATATATATAATTCTGGTTTTTTTTATCAGCTGACTGTAAGGAACTACCAAAATTTACTTTGTTAGCTGCTTCAAGACTGACTGCCTTACTCTCTCTGTCATCCCCATAAAACCCTTCAAAAGCCTTTAAAATGTGTCAATATTTTCTCATACTGAATAAAATCTGAAAATTGTTAGATAAGTTGAGAGGGTAAAGGCTCTGGGCCATCAGTGTCTTCAGGGTTTTGTGAGTATCTTTGATAAGACATTGACATCATATTTTATATATATATATATACATTTCACAGGATACAGGATGGGTTCAGGATAAGTCCCTCATTTCCCAGGCCTGTGTCACGGCATTCAACTTTAATTCTACTACTGTTCTGCGCTCAGAATTCAGCATGATGGAAAATAAAATGGACAATAAATTTGGGAAGATGAGTGTTTCAGCTGGAGAGGTACATGGAAGTGTTCTAGATATGGGAAAAAGAACAAATTAATACAAAGATAATTAACAGAATGACAGTGGAAATAAAGTTACTGGATGACAAACTGCAAGAAACGAGGTACCAAAGGGAAAAAAAAAATTAAGACAGATTGAACATGCAGAATATACTGAAGGAGTGCAACCCTATCTTTCCTTGAAAAATGGCTCTGCCTAAAGTAACGGAAAGAGGAGGAAGGAATAGAATAAAGTCACTGAGAATTTTTTCACCATGACATGAAGTACTCTGAGTATTTGTTATGTTATCATAATTAAATTAAAGGTTTTAAAAAAAAGGGAATAATTCAAAATTATGTAATTATAAATACATGTTATTATTTGAACTGAATTATTTAACTTATGTCCAGTCTCTGACATTCAGTACCTTTTTTCCATCTCTAAGAACAGGCTGCACTATAGAAAAATCAAAAAATACAGCTGCATCAAAAGGTGTTTTCTTAATTATATTTCTGAAGTAATATGCAAACATTGCAGCTGCTGTAACCACTAAATTTAGATGTTTGAGTATATTGAAAATATACTTTTCTGTATGTTTTATAGACATTTGAAAACTATATTCCTATAAGAATCACACTTCAGTTTTTTAATGATGTATGATAATATAGGCACAGGAAGCTCATTTTGCATAATTGCAGAGTCTAGGAGCTAGATTATGATGCTGGATGATGTAATTCATTAGTTTGTTTCTAAATTAATTCTGTTCTTGTTTCTTTCCTATATTGTTATTTAATACCTTGTACTTTTTGCAGTATTGTAAACTATTGAACAAACATAAGTGACAGTATACCCAGTATTCCATCTCACACTGCTGAGACAATTTGTTAAGTACATACTTAATAATAAAACTTTCAAAAGCTGAACACAACACAATTGTAAAAGCAAAGAAATAAAATAAACCACTGCCAACATCGGAACAAAATGAAATGGGAAGTAAATTTAATTAGTAGAAAAAAGTCCACCCTTCTATTTTGTATAGTAACTGCATCAAAAAATATTGTTTATGAGAACAATGTTATCTATTTTCTATACAGGAGACTATATGAGCTGAATACAAATTACAGAAAATCTATGTGTGTCCACATGCAAAAATGAATTATTCCATGTAGTCGCTGGTATAATGTCTTAGCTGTCTGGACTGCAAGCACCACTCGTCAACTACAACACACCACAATGCGATACAGTTTATCACAAAGGGGGAAGGAGCAAGTAACTCTTGTGTTGTTGATACAGAAGGGGAAGTACTATGCGATACCTACTTAGCCAAACCACAGAATCACAGAATGGGTAAGATTGGAAGAGACCACTAGAGGTCATCTTGTTCAGCCGTCCTGCATAGAAGAGCTCCCTGGAGCACACTACTCAGGATCGTGTCCAGACAGGTTTTTAAATACCTCCAAAGAAGATTCCACGGCATCACTGGACATCCTGTTCCAGTGTTCAGTCACCCCCATAGTAAAAAAAGTTCTTCATGTTCAAGTCCCATGTCTAAAAATTTGTTTCTCCCTCACTTTTTCCCCAGCAGATAAAAAGGTCTGAATTAGCTAATACAGACCTCTGCAGACAGATAACTATGAGTATTTATGCACAGCATGTTCGTTTTCCAGTAAGACTGATCTTACTCTCACTCTGTTCAAGGAGCAGCCACATGCAAATGCATATTATACAGTGCTCTGCTAGGAATAATAAAGATAGGAATGAGGCTGAGCACCAGCTTCAGACCAGTGAAACCTTAGTGCAGCCAGACAAACAATAGTTTGAAGATGAATTCACATAAATCAGCTGTGAAAACCCATTCTTGTTTCTTCTCCAAGCCTGAAGAAGTCATCTGCTACAGTTGTGCACCTTCAGCACAACTCGGCTCACTCAGTATTTCAGAAAAAAGTAAAGTCATAGAATCATAGAAGAATAAAATTTGGAAAAGATCTCTAAGATCATCAAGAATTAATCTGGGACCAGCGTGTTCACCACTAAACCATGTCCCCAAGTACCACATCTGCATGCCTTTTGAACACTTCCACAGATGGTGATTCCACCACTTCCCTGTACAGCCTGTTTTAGTATTGGTGTGCTACCAACATGGTTTATGTAAAAAAAAATCTAAGACAACACCATAGAAGCTGCTATGAACTCCATCCAATCAGATACAACACAATGTCTTTCATCCTTCAAGCACTGAAAAACTCCCGAAAAATATGCTCAGTAATTTTGGGGAGCCAAATAAAGCACCAACAAATTAAAAGTAAAACAAGGGTTATCCTTATAAACCGCCTGTAACATTTGATCCTTTTACTCCTGACAAAACAAACTAGGAAGAAAAACATTAATAATTTTCAACTAGAAGACATGCCACACTGCCTTCCTAATTATAACTATCATTTCATAATCTTAGAAATATACAGAGACTATTAGAAACTCTGGTGAGTGAGGAAGGAGGCAGCTACTAAAGTATTTGTGACAGACAAGTCTGGAGGAAAAAAAAAAGCAAAAAAGTCTGTGTCAGACTTTTGCATTTATCTGTTTCTTGTTGGAATTAATTAAGCTATAAGATCTGAATCAATGGCTTGCCACTGTTTAATTTATTTTCATTCTGTTCTCATGGGCGGATGAAGTGAAGACAGTTTTTGAAAGATGTTTCCTTATTTTTAGAAATTAGTCCATTAAATATAATCAATGACAACTTGAGAGTCTGGGAAGCATCTGATGCTTAATCTAAACAGATTTTTAAATATTCAAGGATTGATTTTAAAAGGTGCCTTATAGACATCCATAAATTTAATCCACTTATAGCTTTTTAATTCATAATTATTAATTGGTTTACAGCACTCAGAAGTGTGCTAAGTACTTCAGAGCAAATATAACAAACTATTCTCTCCCAGGATGTAAGCACTGAACATAAAAAAGCAACTTCCAGTTAAAATTTCCTACCATATCTCAACAGAGAGCCTGGTTCCAACATTACCTACTCACAGCTCTCTGCTGCAACACACTCTAGAGATGACAGGAGAATTGTTTAATACAGAACAGCTTTCCCAGCAGTGTTAATCCTTGCAGTCAGGGAATAACCACAGCATTAACCCTCTCTAACTTTCAATAGGCTTAAATCACCCATTTCTAAGACCAACACAGACACTTGTGGGTTTGCCGTATTCTTAAAAGATTAGATGATATGAATCTGTATGTGAAGTTACATTTTCTCCATTTGTTTTTCTTTTGTAGTACTATTCATTTCCTACTCTGTTTATATTTGTGTCTTCTTCCTTCTGATGCTTTCCACTATGTTAAATGCTTTTCCTAACTATCTCTTCATTTAGTTTTCTCCCTCCTTGAAACTGTCACTTGCATTTGTTTATCTCTTTATTCTCTTACTCTGTCTTGCCAAACACATTTACTCTTTTATTTCACGTCAGGTTTTCACCATCATCTCTCGACATCCAGTCTTCTATGTAACAGCAAAGTGCTTTCTGTACTTAATGTTGTTTCCATCTCCCAGTTCAGCCTCCTAGTTCTTTTTTTTTTCCAGTTAGCCTGTATATTTTCCTGATGAAAAAAAATTTTTTCATACCACTTGCCAAAAAATTCTTGTCTACATAAAACTGTGTCATGGTTTGAAAGGGTTTAATTTCTTCCAAGCTGATCTCTTCCCACTGTATTAGTTCTCTGTATGCAATTCTGGTGCTATGTTCCTCCATTTAGCTCCCTTTTCATATACCTTTTTTTTTTTTCTGCTAAGGTCCTATTTTCCTTCTTCCCAGTCCTTGCTCTTACTCATGGAGTCTTCTTTCTTCTTGCTATTACTCATATCTCAGCTGTCCTCCCTGAGTTTTCTCTTTGACTCCAATCTCAGAAAAAAGTGGGAGTTTTTGGTTGGTTTTATGCTGTTGGGGATTGCTGATTAATTTTGGGGTTTATTGTTGGATTTGGGGTTTTTTGTTTGTTTTTGGTTTTTTGGGTTTTTTTGTTATTGCTCCTGCACGTAGTGCTTCTCTGGTCAATGGCTCCTGCCACCACTCTCTATCTTCCCTGAACCATACCTTTTCTTTTCCCACCCCTCTTTCATTACAATGCATAGCTGGTTCAGAGAAGTTAGCACTTTTGCTAGCAAATGATTCTGAAACCGTTGTTGCTAGACTTTTCCCATGTTATGTATCACCCACCGACATTTCCATGACATATTCCTCTGCACAAACTGCCCCTATTAGCTAATTTTAACTGTTCGTTTCTTTATTAAAGGATGAATTTCAACATTGTTCTTGTTTTCATAGGTGTTACTAGGCCAAGAACAAACACAGCAATGTAGACTTTATCACTTAGGGACAAAATTGTTCAGCATTTTAAGTATGTTTATGCAAGCATTTCTTTTGAACAAGAAAGAGAACTCTGCTAAAGTTAATGGTTAAAACAATTCTAATGTATGAGGGAAAAAATACTTATAAGCTATGCATTACCAGGTGGTAATTAAAGTATGAGCTATTATCAGTGTTATAAAGTATGTATTCATATATGTTCTCTGATATGCAGAAGGTAGAGTAAGTTTTAGAAGTGTTATTGAAGACTGTGTCTTTTAGACTGTTGAAAGATACTAACATTTTGTAACTGACTGCCTGCAGTTAATGTTTCACAAAAGGAAAAGAAAAGAGAAAGAAATATGGGGAGACAAAGTGGAGACCAATAGTTAGTCATTGCTCATGATAATTACTGTCATCCATCTTTCAAAAACGCTAGGGGTTTTTTTTCTGCATTCACATTTTGCATTCATTGCTGCATCCCCAAAAGCCCACAAGCAATTCAGGATTCAAAACTGTACACTTCCAATACTAAGTCATTTGTTTCACTTTGCATAATAATCACTTTTGGTTTAATAGCTTATGATATCTTATTTGTGCGTTTTCATTGAAGAATGGTACTTATCTTTAAAATATCATGCAAATATACAGCCAGCAATTAGGAGATGAAACTACTGGTGGCAGCAAATGAACCATTTGTGAGTGAGTTTCCAACATCGTATGTATTTGCAACAATGAGCCATAGGAACTGAGTGATGCTAGTTTCATGGTAGAAGTAGCTGTTCTTCATCTGTGTTGCAAGACAAGGAGCCACACTGAAGGTCATGATTTTAGCCATGATTCTAGACTGGGGAAGAACCTTATAGTGGCATAGGTAAAACTTCTAATAGGTAAGTTTTCCTTGTGCAGATTGTTCCCCTGGCTACCAGCATATATTCGAATAAATAATGATTACAAAGCACAAAGCTATCTTGATAAAGAGTAAAGATGGATCATTTCCTTCCTAGAATAATGTTAGCTATACAATGTCCCTTGATGCATTAGCAACTCCTGCTAGTGAAGAGACCCTCTACAGTATCTGCATAAAAACATGAGGCTTATTCTGAACTGCATCTTTTATAATATTTCAGATGTGCAGTTAAAAAACTGGTTGAAGAACATTGAAAATGTACCTTTAGTAATCAGTTACAGACTCATATATTTAACTTTAACCTTTAAAAAAACCCCAATATTTTTAAATAACTTCATTATGAAGATGATAGCTGAGGAAGCTGATTTACTGAAGATGAAAAGCATAAAAACTCATATCTGATTATCGAATCAGTTAATCTCTCAAAAAGAATTTTTTTTTTAAACACAAAAATATACTTTCTCAATATTTCAAAGTCAAACTGTAAACTTGACAAAACATTGTGTTCACTGGTGAGAATGTGAGGGATATGGCCCAGCCCTGGAGACAGGCATGCCCAGGTGTGTCAGAAATTATGGCTTTTTTACAAAGCCCATTAGACACATCACTGCAAGTAAGGGAGGTTTTTCTTTGATGAATGGAAAGGCAGACAAATGAAATAAATGGGAAAACACTCCATTCATGTTGGGTTTCGTATTGCTATTACCAGTACTAAAGGAAAACTTATTACTTTTATCAATTCTAATGGAAATAATCAGAAATCCTGAGAGTGAGTAAACTATTAGTCCGGGGAACAGTGAAAAAAGCTCTTATTAAATGGAGCTAGCAAGAAATAATGACCCAGACCAGAAGTTTCACCTCAGAAAAAGAAAGAAGTGAGGAAGTATTACAGTAACCAACTCATACTCAGCAATGACTTTGATGTTAGTAGAAGTTTCAAACACCTGTGGAAAATACACCAGGATTCCTTTTCACTGTGATTCACCTTGCAAATCAAGCAGTTCAATACATGAAAAAAGGCTACGTATCAAGAAGATTCTTTAGATGATTGCTTTTTACCCTCTTTATGAGTATCAAAAGATAGCATCTTTCAGAGGAAAACACCGAAAATAATCAGTGCTGTTTTTTAGAAACCATTCACAATTATAACGTCATTGAAAGCTTGCTTGTGCCTGTATTAATTGTAAGTTTGCATCGTTTTCTTGTGTATTTAACTTTCATCTACAGTTCATGACTAAAATTACTTGGTGCATTGTCTCATAAAACATTTTAATAGTATTCCTTCACTAATAACAATGACAATCTAAACAGCTGTGATGGACGGAAATGTTTAAGGAGGTCACTAAAAGTCTCACTGCTCCTATCAATTCCTAGGTGATTTATGCGACAAACTTACATTAATGCTAACCTGAGTTTTGCATATAAATCCTCTGTTCATCAGTGAGAAAACAGACCCCAAAGTGTTTGATTTAATTAATTTCTTGCCTGTTCCTTTCACTAAGGAAATAATGTAAATAATGCATAGGGATGGGGTATTAGGTATCTTTCTACAGTTACAACATGATTAATTACAATGGCTAAGCCCCTAAACATTAAGATGAATACTAATTTGGAGGCAGAATCTTGAACTGGGAAAGTGCAAAGGACACATATTTTCTATCACAATTTTAATGCCACAGTAGTGAAAGAGAATGACAGAACTTTGGCTGCGACTTCTGGATACTATTTGCATAGATTAAGATCCCACAATTGCATATGTACTTTTTAAGTAGAAAAAAAATTTATTTTAGATCCTTATCATTCAATATGATATGCAGACCTGGGCTTTGCATTGTTTCTAAAACCTTACTGTCCACCAGGAAATGTTTTGTATGCACACAACACCTATAGATGCAAATCTGCTCATGGAATGAAAAAGGGCAAAGGTCTGGATAGCTATATTACTAGTTTATTAAAAGACATAATTATTCAGGGTGCAACTGTCATATGACCATCTGATGCCACAGATAATGTTTATGCAAATGTTGCCATGACAATCTGATGCATTAATATGCATTGATGTAAATTATCATTCGTTTTCAGCTGATAGTAAGGCTTACATGAGAATATGAGAACAATGCTTAAATGACTAACCAACCAATTGTATTTAATTTCCATTTCCATGAATAGTCAGCACCAATGACTAACTGAAATATGCATAATGGGTAGATTATGGAGTACTTCAGCCGGTTTTGGACATAATTTGTTGTGTATATGTATGCCCTATAGAGTCGTAATTAAAATTTCAAACTAAAGTTTTTGTCTCAGGAAAAGAAAACACTAAACCAGTCAATCTGCCTTTCAGAGAAAACTGGTAAAAAGGCAGTTGCTGTTAGGGGAATAAAAAAAAAATCCAACAATCCAAAATATGCAAATAAACTCCATATCACAAAAAACTCAAGTAATCCCATAGAAACCATAATTGGCATATCATTCAGCCTGCTGAACACAGGCCAATTCTGTTTACAGTAGATCTTCCACATGCAGCACTGACCCAGGCCAAGTTCCACAAAGGGTCTGGATGATGTGCTGCCACAAGTGCCCCAGTCAATAAACTCTTTCTCAGGCTTGCCTCCACCGCTGGACATTGCTGCTGCACGACAGAGCTGCCTGCATCACTTACCTGTAGTGTCTACTGCTGGAAGGTGACAAGTATGAAAAATACTTGGCTCCATTCAGCTGCAGGACTCGCAGTGACACTTCATAAAATGAAGCAGACGGATGGTTGTTTCCTCAAACCTAGTGTATGATAAATCCTGAAATCTCCAAAACCACTGTGGCAAGCCCATTGATATCCGTTTGTCACCAGAGGCCTGGAAGTATACAATATAAAAGAGAATCTAATAAAGCTATCATATTATCTGTCATACAGCAACATATAGAAAACTGTGAATGTGTTGTGTTTATTTTCCTGCAACTTGTTCTTTGCTATGTTCTCTTACTTAAA
>VYXC01008467.1:0-14693 GCA_013397175.1 Platysteira castanea | reverse complement strand
TTCAATAGAAAATTTAGTGCTTATTTTGAACTGGATGATACTTTTTGAGAGGATGGAGGAGGCGAAAATAGAGTCATAGTGACCAGATTTGTACCATATATGCTCCTAAAGTTTGCCATTTGGCGCCAAACCCACCTAGGAGGAAAAAATAATAATAAAAAATGCGTAACACAATAATCACTCTCTCTTCAGCAGTCTAGCACAGATGCTTCAGAAAACAAAGTGATCTTCCACAACAGGTCACACAGAAAATATATGAAATGAAAGCTGTTGCTGGTAAATGGGCTGTCTGTTACACAGAAACGATTTTCTTTTGCCCTTTACCTGTGGTTCCCATTTCACAATATAAAGGGACACTGTCAGTTAATGTTATGCTTTTGTCTGAAAACGTCAAGTTTAGAATACCTCCTACACTAAATATAAAGTCTGCAACTGAAAAAAATAAATAAATATATTTTCATATTGTTTCAGAGGCCTAAGTCTATGCATGTGACAGCATAGAAAGTGTCACTTTTTAGTTAAAGCTATCAGTTGGGGAACACATTCTTAAGAAATTAATAATAAAAACAGAACATACAGTTTTAAGGCATGTAACAGATAATATGTTTTTTTCAGTAAGTCGTTAAAAAAATCATGCTCTTCTACCATCCCATTTAGTTGAAAAAAGATTAAAAAAAAATATAGAAAGCAAAGTATAACCTAATTTCTGTAGAAAAGCTGTTCCTGACTGCTTTTTTTTATCAAATACACATTGCTAACATCTTTTTTATTCTCTGGCCTTCTCCATCACTATTACTGGTGATACTCTGTAATTTGAGAAATGTCTGCATGGCAGCAACTGCTTGTTTTAAGACTGTATTCTGTGAGAATGGACAAAGTACTCACTTTTCAGTCATTGTAGCACCTTCAACAAAACACACTGCTTTGAAATATGTGGTGTACAGAAGGCAGCTGATAAAAAAAAGCCCCAGCTATTTGAAAAGGTGCAATCCTCAAATCCCTCTTGAGTTGCCAGTACAGTTGCCTCTTTGTACTCTCAAGCACAATAGGCTTATCTTGATAATAACCTTCCGTGACAGTCCTGGTCTGTGCTGAATCTTCAGGCTTTAAGATATTTTACACACACCCACGTTGTCCTCCCAGATGGACTAACTCTATTTAACTCCTGCTATAAATATATTCTCATTCCTCATGCTGGACATTGAGATCTGCTTTTGTGCCAGATGAAGAACAATGGGGAGGTTTATGCATTTCCATAATTTTATTTTTCTTATTCTTTACTTGAAGATGGGAAACATCTAACTGGGAAAAAATGAACGTCTAACACGGGAAAAGACTGAAATCTTAGGAATAAGAGTAGAAAGAAGTAAATAAAAATTAAATATTGGTTAATATTTAAAAGTTCTAGCACTCAAGTTTTCTCTGTTACTTAGAAATAAGTAACAGAGAGTTCATCTTCTATGTCAAGATAAAAAGCATCAAGTTAAATGCCACGTGACCTTTTTAGGGTAATGATCTCTCCACATCTTACTTTGCCAGTCCTTCTGTACTCATTACCACAGACTGTGCCTATTTCAGTGCCTGAAATCCTTAAGTTGGGCTCAGTAATTCAAAAGAAAAAAATGTGCCTTTCTATTGGAAAAAAATAAAATTAAATCAGATTTCTGTTTCATTAAATTAAAATTGGTGAAATAATGTCATTTACATTCATATATTTATATTCATATGTCATATAATCTCATATATTTATAAATTCAGAGTGAGATTAAATTTACTTTTTAATATATCCATTATTTATTTTGATTTTTCATAGTATGATCAGCTTTTGTTTTAAATATGATATCCTAAGTTGTGAGTAGTGTAATGAAATCTCATCAGTTTATATGGACCTCTTTTTGAAGACTTAAAAAATATTCTAATTTTTATAAGGAATTCATCAGATGATATTGATTTCTTTCTTGACAGCCACTTCTTTTACTACAAAGAATAAAACTAGATTCCATAAGCAGTCAAAAAGCTTTAAACAAAATCAGTATATTGCCAGTGACACAAAAACAACTACATTAATGGCAAGTACATTCAGAGAAGAAAGAGGAAAAAAGCCAACAAAATAGTGTCAGAGGTGAAAGGACATGCAAGGGACGTAACATAGCAGAGGGAAGGCAGCAAAGAATATTTCTGGGAGAAAAGGAGAAAGGTACTTAGAAAGCAGATAGATATTTTAAGTCTAAGGAAAAGGAAAGAAAGACAGTGGTATGAATCTGAATGTCTGAATTTCAAAGCAATTGTCAGAATGGGAAATAGGTTTTCTTGCTGCTGGGTTTTTGTGTTTGGGGTTTTTAAATTTTGTTTGTTTGTTTGTTGTGGTGGCTGTTGTTTTTGTTTTCTTTCCAAAAATGAATAAAAAATTACCTACAAAAGGCAATGCATTAAGAGTTTTTTTAAATTATTTCAAATTTGTTGTGGGCATTTTAACAGTGTGCTTATGAATTGGAAGAGGAGATAAATTCTAGTCTCATTTACTTAGTCAATGAAGCAGCAGAGCTGCTCATGAGAAGAGACTCTGAAACTGGCTGAGTAGTGGTCAAACATACATATAAGGTAAAGAAACTCATGGAAATGAATTACAGAGTGTGTGACAAATTAAAATTCTTCAAATTCATGAGTGGAAATGTGTGTATAGATTCCAGGCATTCTAAAAACATACCTTTTAAAGAAAAATTTAATATCCAAAGATGCAACATGATATTCAAGGTCAGCTACCAATCTAAAAGAAAATGAACCACATTAATAAAAATGAGTCTCCAAACTGTAGGAGAGATTCTCTATCAAGTCTGTGAAACCAAATAAAATATCGATAAGACTTCTGGCTTGCAAATTTATTTGTAAATCCTTAATAATTGAGGGTGCTTGACAAAATGGGCTCCGTCTCCCAGACCTCCCACTTTGATACCGTTAACTTGAATGAGCGTCTCTTCATCATGGAGACAAAGGTGGGAAAAGTGATGTAAACGTTATCCATCTTATGCAGGGTTTGTACAACCTCTTCTTTATGACTGGTTTCACACAACGGCTAATAGACACTTTCCACTTCAGATTTTAATTAAAAGCTATAAAAGCAGTCAGCTGTAGGCCATGAATGTGTTGATAACAAAAAAAGTGCCATTATACAGTGGGAAGATCAAGCACTGTACAAATTTAGTGTGAAACCATGTTAAGTAGATCCATATGCCTGTGTTTAATGTAATTCTAAGATCTACACAGTAGTGATGGGAGCACTAAAGCAAAGCAAAATGTCAATTAAAGCCAGGACACACAGTTTAAGTATAATCATGTTAATTCAGTGATATATGAAGCATAGTTCTCTTCTGATGTTTGCAAAAAAATCCCACCAAGTGAAAAATACTTTTTTTTTTCTCTGAGTGTGGCTGCAAGTATCCAGGTGCCCAGGTTACCATAAAATTAAATGTTAAATTTATACTAGTGCATGTGAAATGTATTCAATATAGCATAGATTATAACTATAATTTTATAGTATAAATAATTTTGAACAAAAAAGCATATTTAGACATATATTGTCAATAAATGAAACTTTAAATTCATTTATTCCTCATATAATTCACAATAAAATTTAATAAAACTTATGGTGTCGAGCTTTTGTGGTTTCATAATAAACATTTCATATTTGGAATTCAATCTGTTTTGATTGAAGGAATAAATCATCCTGTATGATTTAGCTGTCTCTTAAGATCAACATATATTTAGTACCGACTTCCTAGTACAAAAATATTTAAGCATTTTAAATTTAATTTTACATCAACTATTCTGATTGCCCAAAATATACTTATTTTTTATTCAAAAACCAGCATAAAACCCTAATCAAAACAGTTTTGTTTAGTGAGTCTAAAAAATATTTGAGAAAAACTTTTAACTTCATCCCCTGTAGGTAAAAAGAGAACATTCTATTATTATAGTTCATACGCAAATTCTTAGGAAATGCTTTTACTCAACTAATCAAATTCATTATTTGAATAGTTAAATTTGTTATTCATCAAGTTGTGAGTAATATTCTTATACAGAATAGACTTCAGAATATCGCAATGGGGTAAAAATAATATCAATACCACACGTTCATAGAGGAGAACTTTCCCTTATTATATTAATCTGGAAATATATATTGTAAATTACTTATTGAAAACTGCTGCAGTTATAGAAGATGCAAAAGACGCATAGAAGTACAGTTCCAAATCCATGAACCTGGGCTTTAACTCATGTCCATCTGGTTCACCAGCTGTATGGTTATTTACTGATAACAAAAGCACGTAGTTCTTAAGAAAGGACTCAGTACACCAGGCCATAGAAATCTGATTTGTTGCAGCTTCTCTACAGAGAACCTCTCTGGGAATTTGAACACAAATTATTTCTGAAGTCTGTTCTGATTATTTCATACCTCTGTTCAAAAACACAATCATCAGGGAGGTTGTGTATATTGTACATAAAAGCAGACTCAGTAAAGCATTATACATCTTCACCCTTTCATTTCTCTTCCAAAAGGAAATGGTACACGGGCCTCTCAGAAGTCAAGGCAAATATCTCTGATCTTTCATGTTTGATTTCTGCACAGCAGAAAGCTATTTAACATGCCTGAGATTGAAATGCAGAGTAGAAACAACTTTGACTTTGACAAATAAGGGAAGATATGATCCACACACAGGCTTATCCTCTGAACTTCTGGACCAGAAACTTATCTCTAATAAATACTGAAAGCCTTTCTGAGGATATATACTCAATACTTCACAGGTAGTGCAAACTGCTTTGGAAATCACTGTGAGTGCCCTTAAGCAACTCTAAAGCTCTCGGCATCGTTCTGCGCTGTGCAACTTACACTGAAGAGTCATTTTATATTAGAATTCCTTTTTACTCCATAAAATTATGCCCAAGATGAAAGTGATGTAAAAACCTATTGTCATTTTTACTATAACAGGCTCTTTACTGCAAAAAACCTTGGTGAAGTACCACTAAGAGGCTGCTCAAGATCTGCTAGAATGCATATTATTTAACCATATACCTGTTACTGATTAAAAAAAAAACAGGCGATGGTTAGAGAGAATAGTTTATGAATTAGGACACACTACAATAGTTATCTAATACCTAGTTATTTTTTCCAGACAGTGTTTTCCTATAATCTTTCTCACTAATTATTTAGCTAGTGTGCCCCTCATATTACGTAGGAAATGTCATCTGAACAAAATCATATTTTCCAAAGGAATTTAACACCAACTATATCTATAACTGGTTGAGAGAGGGCTCCACTTGTATTATCTTGTCATGAACATGAAAACCAATGGTCTGATTTTGAAACCCATAACTTATTTATGTTTAATCAAGTATGAAATAGACTTTTCATATCACATAAGGTATTATTGTGTTTAGAATAATTTTTTTTTTTTTTTTTTAATCAGAAGCTCATTTGGTGGTTTCGGTTGCTGCTTGAGATCTTCAATATGTGTGTCTCAGATCAAACAAGAATGAGGTCTTTGCAACTCTGCAGTGTGGAGTACTACCTGTTTCCTTGAGGAATACTTGGGCTTTAATGAAAGAAAAGGTTCACATCAGTCTAAAATAAGAAGTTTCTAGCTACAGGGTACATTTAATGTTAGATGCCAGATGGCAGGCACAGTATCTGTTATTGAGAGCCACATCTAAAACACCTGCAGGCAGGCAAAGGAGCAATCTAGCCTGTCAGCTTCTCAGGCAGTGTTTCAATAGTAAGACTATTGTTATTCTAAAATGACTGTCTGATATTCGACAAATTATTTCTCTCATACACGTAAAAGAAATTATGGGAACAGAGGCCCTAGATGTTCGTTCTATCTATCTATCTATCTATCTATCTATCTATCTATCTATCTATCTATTATCTACTATCATCTATTTCTTAAACATGGGCTGGTGAAATACTGGCATAGGTTGCCAAAGAGGCTGTGGGGTTTCTACCCTTGGAGGTAGAGGTCTTGAGCTATTTGGTCTAATTGCTTTCAGCAGGAGGGTGGATAAAATCCCAGAAATCACTTCAATCCTACTTTATTCTAGTGCTCTAGTACTATATGTGTACTGTACTTCTCTCCCTTGTTGTTGGTAGTGTACCAGACACAGTCTACAGGAAAATCTTAAATGAGTCTCAGCAAGCATGAATTCAGCATGTGCAAAAGGGCAACTAAATGTATTTCATAACAGTGTTCAACATGTCCTCCTCATAATCTGAGGCTATGTGAGAGCTTAAGTAGAATTCTGATCCTCCAAAAAAATCTAGAGATGAACCGGCTTCACTTAGAAAATATGTTTGTCACAGGACATATCTGAGCCTATCTCTCACTGAAATCACTGTTCAAGATTTTTAACTTCCAATGTGAATATTGAGGAGGATGGTATGCAGTGCTGAGAGACCTGAACAGCTAAAATGAACTGAGAGACTTCCCAAAGATAATTTATCTGGAATAGTATTGAGAACCTATAGAAGAAAAGCATACCCTTCCTAGCAGTGAATAGATGAAAAATAATTCATCATGTCATTTGCTCAAAATTTATGATTTTCTTTTAGCAGTGAAGAGTTATACTTGTTTTTTTGATAACATTTGTGAAAAAAAGCTTGCGAAAACTACACTCAACCTGTAAATGCTGTCATACTTTATCTTAGTCTTCCAAATAATTTGGTAACACCAAAGTCTCTTGATTAGGTCACTCATGATGCGGTATCTGCCACTCTCTCTCAAAGCTACAGTACAATTTGAGAAGTTTTCAGATATCATAATCTCAGAATATAAAATATTAATTTGAATACTTCAAATAATATTTTTGCAAGCAGTTTAATGTATCTATGTATGCCAAGATTTCTTTTAATAAAAATACTGTCTTTAAAGTCATTAAGGATTTTTATAATTATTATTTTTTATGGACAAAAATATTTACATAATAAAATTTCACCCACCTGGCTGTATAGTTAATATGTAGAACCATGCATAAGAATATGGTGTCCTGTGATTGACTGACCACTACTGATTGAACCAGAGGATTTTTATTCAATACACACAGCTAATTTAAATGGATAAACCTACAATTTGTTGCTCTAGGATCTTCACTAAAAACTTTTGGGGAAATGAGGACATGGATACCTTCATTTATTTTCCTCTAAAGTATCTTCTTGCCTACACCACAACACTCATGAATAAAGAGAAACAGGAAAGGAAAAAACCACATAGTTCTTCTGATTTGTAAATAAATCTTTTCTAATATTTACCAACTTTGTATTTCAGTCTGGAAGTATTTCGGGTGAGGTAAAACAGAGAAGCACATTGTACTGTGAAATAGAAATTCATATGCAACAATCTGGATCGTATCTATAACATTTCTTTTGCCTTTTAAAAATCTTTATGCATTTCCTAACAATACTTTCAAGACAAGGTACCCTAATGGTATGTAAAAGTAAATGTGATAAAATGCAGTGAGGACATATTGCATCTAGCTAAAGCATAGTAGCCCCTTTAATATTTATATTACATTTTTTCCCCATAGGCACATTCATTCTATAAATGGGTACCAACTCATTCTCATCAAGTAAGAGTTGTTACAAAGATGACCATAATCCAACATGCATGTTTCCTCTTTTTTCTAGATGTAATCCATTGCAAAGAAATATGAAAATGTTTATTAAACTATAAGCCTGCCAGACATTGAATACATTTACTTTAATAGATGAAGTATCAGAAAGATTATTCCCAAAAATATTTTAAAATTATGATTGTCATGGTAACTACCAGCTGCTGTTGTACCAGTTCCACTAGTGATACAGTTTCATTAAGGATATGCTAGATCTGTGATGCAACAAAGGAAAGGAAAATACTTCCTTGATCACACAGTGATGAATTTTTTGTAAGCTTTTCGAAACCTATTGTCTTTTAGAAACACTCACGCTATAACTTATATAATACACTTTTAATAAAAATGTGTACACTTATAATAAAACTAATGAAGACCATTTGATTTCAGCAGCGCTAGCTGCTTTGGTTTTTAACAGCCTAAGTATGGCAACAGTGCACAATCTCATTGATGAATATGCACCAAATGACAAATTAATATGTGCTAGCCCTTCTAGCTGCAGCTACAAATGTTATTATAATGTTTTGGGCATCAGTCTTGTCTGTCTGGGGAAAGGTTGATTCAAGCAGCATATGGATCTGCTATAGAGAGGTACAAGCTGCCCTCTATGTGAGGAGAGCATGAGCTACACCATGAACTTAAAAAACCCAAAAACAACCTCAAAATCATGACTATTTGAAAGCAACGGATTTTGTTAAACTGCCAAATCCATTAAATTGTTTAACTGTAGAGAAGACTGTTATTGAAATCCCAGTGGGATTTCTGTTTAGATGGTCTGGGAACTGTTTTTTCAACAAATAGCATGTAATTCCACGTGTTAAGTTTCCTGATTGTTTTCCCTCTGCTTTTTGACAGGAAATTGAGTGTCTCTAAGATTTTGTCTTGTGAAAGATTCCGATGATCCTGTAACTCAAGAAAGTTAACAATTCATATGATAACAGTAATAACAATGCATAGGACTAGGAAACATGGTCCACTCTGTTATTAATTTGCTTAATTTGTGAAACTGAACAAGGAATTGTAGAAATTTAAGAAATAGACTAAAAAAATGCTTATTTTTATAGCCAAATGGACATTATGTGCACATTTTAATGTCAAAAATATTTTTATTACCATACCCTATATTTAAAGCTGTGAACTGGCAGTTTTGGCATATTTGTGTATTTAGTTAAAACCAGGGATTAAATGTTCTCTGAAAACTCAGAGATGCTTTATAGGAGCTGTCAGTCAATCCCTGAAATTTTCCATTGTTTTCTAGTTCTGGTATTTTTTCTATTAACTGACTTCCTTGTTCAATTTATGAGCCAGATTTCCTCTACTTTGAAACAGCCTGCCCTGAATTATTACTGTACACAATGGGAGAGGTACTCTGGTAACTCTGGTGTAGAAAGGATCTTGACCTTAACTCTTGAAGAATTGAGCTAACTTGTAAACCTGTATGAAGAGTGAGCTTGGATTGTTTCTTGCAGGCAGCTGGCAATTGTTTATAAGATTATTAATTGTACAGTCTAAGTAAAATTTTTATTTTGAATAGAAATTGAATTTGTAGTAAGTTGCAAAGAACTTTATTACAGCAAAAATCTCACAGGTAATAAATCAGCTAAAAATGTTGCAGAAAGTATCTGAAATCTAAACACTTGTTGCTTACACAGCATACTTCTTTAAAACAGTACATAAAATTATTCACTGATCATCATGAAGGAATAAAAACTTGAAAAAATATAAGCAAAATGCAAAGGAGATACACCAGGATAAAAATATGCAATTTTTAAAAACCAGATTATTAACTGGTTTAAATTAACTTTTTGATATCTGCTTGATCCAAGAAACTTATATTAAATTTTCATAAATTTATGGTATTTTTGCTGGAAGCAGTTCCAGTCCAGCTGAGAAGCAGAGACCTGGAGAAACTAAAGATTTATTCACTTGTAATTACGGGGGTTACTTTAATTGCAATGAATGAACAAATCATTGTTGTTCAGTTAGGTGGAATATAATAAGACACAAAATGGGCTTCAATAGTTCTCCTCAGTTGCTACTAAAGCCTCCATTTAAAACCTCAAAATCAACAAATGGGAAAATAAATGTCGTATTTGGAACACTGGAAAGGTAACAAGTTGCTGCAAAAGAAACAGATGCTAAGAATTTAACAGCATATTTGAAAAAAACCTGATAAACTGGAAAAAAAAACACAGGAAAAAAGTCTATGATTCTGACAAAGCAGTCGAAGTCCTCAATCTGTTCTTAATTTAAAATATACACTGCAGTTCTGCTTCTATTTGCAACTTTATCACTCGTCCTCAATACACCAAAGCCAAATAGACAAAAGGAATTTGCATCAGCAAAACCCAAAAACTGATATTTGGAATATTCTGCACTGACTTTACCAACCAGTAATCTCATGGACTCCCTNTATGACACGTAAGAAAAAAAAAAAAAAAAAAAAAAAAAAAAAAAAAAAGAAAGACTCCTAATTAAAAATATTAAAAAAAATGTCAGTGCACTTTGGCCTCCTTCCAGTGCAACTCTTGCACAGTGCTTTCTTCTGAAACATCCTTTCAGAACACCCTGTCTCTAGAGCAAAATATCAAGTAAAACATAAATTCACATAGTGCTGTTATCCACTTTCTTATCAGCATCATGTCTAATTAAGCTTTTGTAACTGCCGGAAGCCATGTCTATTCCTCTCTTCTTCATTAGTTGAAAGACTATTAAAATACAATGAATACATTAAAAAATTAATTTGTAAACAAACTAAAAATGGAGAGGAAAGGCTGGTACATGAGGAAAATAAAAGACCCACCACATTACAAGATCATTTTGATGTTCCCCTGCATAATGTTATGACACTCTAAAGACTGCTCTAAATTACAGCGAGCTTTAAGGATTGAATCAGGCACTGGTGGAAGAGTGCTCTGGAAGAGAACTGAACACATCTACTTCTCTGCTTTTGCTACTGAAGACATCTATCCCCCACACCACCTGTGGAATGCCGCTTTTCCACATGCTCTATTATGGGCCTTGAATGTCACAAAGATTATTCCCTACCAGCCTGACTATCAAAGCAAAGTTAGAGAATTAAGCTGAATGTTGTTGCTTTTTTGCCAGCTACAATCCAGCTAAGACCTCCCTTTGACTGACCCGTGGGAACAGGAAGGAGATGGATGCTTTGATTTTTGGTCCATCACCTTTGTTTGCTTCTGATAGAAGACAAAGCCCCCAAAATCGCTAGGAATGCATCCAAACCAGTCTGACTGATCTCACCCCAGTAGACCTCTCATCTGTCTTTTCAACCTGTTTTTCAAAGCAATATATTTATGCAAAAGAACTTTCCCTCCAAAAAAGATCAGTCAAAAGCGCTCCTTATTCAAACTGGAATCTGAAAATATCTCTGATAGCAAAAAAGGTACTTTTTCTGCATAGATTTTAAAGAAAAACATATACCCCACCGAAACTCTCCTCTAGAATGTAGTTTAAAAAGATGTGCAACTTTGCTTGACATTTCCCTTCATATCAAAAAAAAATCCATTTTGTGTCACCAGTACGCAAAAGAATGTCAGAACAGCTGAAGTGCTACCATACAAAATTTCTAGACCGTCACCCCACCACTAGGAGGAGTACCTCTGTACTGCTATTTATAGGAGGAGCTACGGGGAGAACACTCAAGATCTGCATGGTCTTTGCCTGTTTCACTAGCTCACACCCTTGGTTTCCTCACTTTCCCCAAGACAAATGCACAGTCTTTATTGGCATAATCAACTTCCTGCTTTGTTTTCTACTGCTCCCCTGGTAAATTCTAACATGCTATACTGCCTCTTGGATTCAGTGTGTTGTTAAAATTTCTTTTCTGAGCAGCAATAGCTAATTTAGAAATCATCATTATAAGTGTGTTTCCTTGTGTTGATTGTTTAGATTTTATCAACCTTAAGTTTCATCCAGAATTTTTGCCTGATGTTTTAGTACTGTCCAAGTCTTCTGTGACTAGGCTTGCTTTATTGAACAGTCTTTAGCAATTTGTAACAGTGCCAAACATTGTCAATTCACTATTCAAATCACTTACCTGAACATTCAAATGAGAAAGCTCAGGGATGTAATTTTATTCATTATGAGAATGCTTATTTTTAAATGAAATGTTTTACAGTAATTTTAGCAGTTTATAATGTCACACAGCACTTGTCGAGCTGACATGACTGCTTTCAGGTCTAAGGTATAATTAGTAAGAAAGCACATCAAATTTGGGATTGACTTGAGTGAGATTTATCAAATATTTAGTTTTAAGCCCAGACTTTAGCATATTGCTGAATAAGTGTTTAAGTTGAGATGTAAAATTAAAAAATAAAACAAAAAGCGTCCATAAACCATAAATTCACACTTTTCAAGAGCTGTATATTTTGTATATTGTATTCCGATGGAATAAATAAGTGTTCTAATTAGAAATATCTCATACACCAGCACTAAAGTATATCTGATTTTCAGATACATTCCATTTTTTCACTGTTATTGTCGAATGTTATTAACTCTGTGGACCAAGAAAAAAGGACTTCAGAAGCCATCAGTGCAGGATATCACAGTGCAAATAAGAAATACAACAAGCCACAGGGTGGTCAGGAATGTTTCATTTTATGCACTAAAGGCAATATGTTGTTCATTAATTGTATAAAGTCACTTTTGTGATTTAAAATACCTAATAATGAAGGAAACTGCTCCTTGCTAGGGATTTGAAAAGCCCTGAATAGTTTGATGACAAGATTGTCACTGTCAGTTAATAATTCCATTCTCATTGAACAACTCTGACAATGTAAAATCACTCTCAAAATAAACCCTCTTATACTAGGCAAAAATGATAGTAAAATACAGTGGGAAAGTTTTTCCATAGAGCTATTTTCCCACTTCATAAGCAGGGATAGGCAAATACAGCTACCAGTAACTGAACCAACTCTAGGTTAAAATTAGCAAAGTTACAAATAAACATTTTTTTTTTCCAAATGCTCAGGGCTCATGCATAATTCAAAATGAGAACAAAGGCTAAATTATAAGTCACCAGATTAATTAATTAACTATAATAATTCTGCATTGCCCGCTTATAAGTATGCAAATACTTCACAGTCCACACAGACACAATAAAGCCTTTCTTCTCTAGACTTTGACAACCATGACCACACTAGACATTATGACCCTTGAAAAGTTTAAACTTTAAATTAGGTCACTATATAGATTTTCCTATTGTGGATTGTCTGACCTTCTTGTGAAGAGGTAAACATTTGTCCTTTATTTTAGGAAATATGGAAATGGTGGCTGAGCATTAAATTGTTCATAAATTGAACACTTCTATGACACAATGTGTAAAATATGAAATGGAATTGAATTTGTGTGGTACAACTGAAGCAAAAAATGTTATGCCTTTCTTGGAGTGATCTGTGTATAGATATCTGTAGTGATCAGTCTTAGAAAGTGTGTCTGGTGGATTAAAATGGTATGTTAACAAAGAAATTAAGAAAGATAGTGAGGGAGGTACTGTCTAATGTGTGGGTTTCCTGTTGCCACGTATTGCTGAGAAAGTTATTTTTCTTTTGATTAATAGAAGACAAGGAAAGATTTTTACATGATACAGTGGTCTTGAACTTCTTCTAGTGCTTCAGACTAAACACACTTGGACGTATCCTGCCAGTGAATTTACTGCCAGTTAAGAAATAGTGTGCATAAACAGACAGTCAGTCTCAAAGAAAAAGCAAAAGAAAGTATTTTTCAATATGATATTCAGCAAATTCCATATTACAGGAACAGGTCTTCACCGATTTATTTTTCTATAAGGCATAGAAGCCAAGAACAAAGCTATGAGCCCTCCAGTTGCCAAATGTTAGAAATAAAACTATCATCTACTTTCCTCAAAAATTGTGTAGAGTGGTAAGGAGACTACTGAAAATTTGAGTAAGCCAGTTAATATTCTCTCTTGGCTTCTGTGTAAATTATCTCACTGCTGTTCAGTATAGTGTACTTGAGTAGACCTGCATGCATTTTTTACTTTTGTTACAAAAATTTAAATCATGGTGAGTAATAAATAATCTGGATTCAAGTTTAATAAATGCCTAAGCCTCACCTCCATGGGAAGTTGAGTATGGAGTGAGATTCAGAGTAGCAGAATATCCAGGTGTTGGAAGAGCAACCTGCAAGATTAACAACAGTTCTCCCTTCTCCCTCGTCATAGATCATTTTATACTAACAGAGGTTTACAATACATGCATAGATTTTGCTAAATTTATATATTTTATTTAAAACTTTGAGCTGTGTATAGGCTGTTTCACAGGAGATCTCACCATTTATACATTGGCCAGGATCTTGTAACAGTTTTTAATCAAGTGGTTCATTAAGAATTTTTTTCCCTTAGCAAATTTTAACTTAATATAGTCAGAGAAAGTTCTTCTGAGATCCATGAAGAAAGACTGGGAAACAGGGACTTGTCCAACCAGGAGTAGAAATGGCTTCAGGAGCACCCAAGAGGTGCTGAAAAAGGAGAACAGAGCTATGCTTCTCACAATGGAGCATGAACTGGAGCAAGTGGGACGAGAAAAGACAATGGACATGATCTGAAGAGAGGTTTACCACCATGAGGAAAGTCAGGCAGTGGAACACATTTGCCTAGAAAGGCTGAGCAATCTCCGTTCCCAGAGTTTCTCATAGTATGTTTTGAAAAAGCCCTGAGCCAACCTGGTTTGATCTCACAGCCGATCCTGTTTGTACACAGGTTTGGACTGAGGACATCTCCAAGTCCCTTCACATGTGAATGATCCTGTGATCCTAGGCTAATATTGATATCAAACTTCAGCATTTAATGTTTTGAAGCTTCCATCCAACATATGTTCCTGCTTATCAGTAATAGATTTTTGTATTTATAAGAGATAGTTGAAATATTTAGTGTAAGTTCACTTATATACTCCATATAAAGATAGTTCTGAAATAGATATGACATACTTGTCTTATTTTCTTTTAAAAGTAACAGGCATTTTTGTACAATTTGAGAAAAATTCTAATTATTTTTT
>VYXC01008466.1:1399557-1415523 GCA_013397175.1 Platysteira castanea | reverse complement strand
GGACAGCAACACCTCTGGAGTCCACTTGTCTGTATTCGGCCCCTTGTATCTAAATGATCACAAAGGATTTTGTAATATTTTGTTTTATTTTTAATTCATATCAAATAGTCCACTGCCGTGATTATTTGATACTGTATGTAAACAATTAAATGGCATGTTCAAACATGGGATTTCATGAGAAATGTCCAGGTATGTAAAGCTTCAGAATGACAGCTATCAAAAAAGGTCAAAATTTTCAATTATCAATATTACCACTGACAGACTGGGTTTACTATTGTATTTCATCTGAGTATCAGAATGACCTGTAATATTCCTGCACAGTATGTTTGCATTTCATGACAACTCCTCCCTCTGCTCCAAGAGAAACAGAACCCAACACATCCCACCAAGAGCTTCTAAACAACAGAAAATATTTCAACAATAACTCATGGAATTATATTAGAAATATTACATATAATTTTTTTTACATGAATAGAATGTTAAAAAATGGATGACACCTACAAATCAATCTGCATGTAGAGTGGACAAGGTGGGCAAGTGCACAGAGGGCAAGAACAATGTTATTGCAAAGGCACATGAACACCACCCCAGAAAATGAGGATATGTAGGCTTTGCCTGTGGAACCCAGCAGAGCTTCTGGGATTAAGAAAGCCTTAGCCCATACATTCCACAACACTCTTCAGCAGTATTGCTCAGCTCCTGGGCTTTTATTTACACATTGGGAACATTCAGAAAAAATATGACATGGTATTGTATTCTGTCCAGCTAATAGGGTTTTGGGGAGGGTGGTTGGTTCACTTTTTTGGGGGTTGGAATTTTTAATTCTTTTTTTTTTTTAATTCTCATCCTTCAGCTTTCTGTATGCAGATCAGAGTGAAATTCTAGAGTATGTATGCAACAGTATCTCCCTACAGGAGATCACTCACAGTGCTTATGGAAATTACCAGTTACTCAGATCAGAATTTGAATAGGGCACAGTAAGACACAGAATTATGAAGAGAAACAAAATATTAATGAAGTCTTTATTTAATACTGTTCATTCCTTATTCTGGCTAAAGTGGAGGCATTGGCTAAAAATTAAGACAAAGGGGTATATTTGTAAATGCAACAAATTAACACTGTACTTATGTTTCTTATTTTTTTATTTTACAGCTTCAAGAAAGCATTAATTTCCTCTATGTATCATTTTCTAGGCCTTTAAATAAGGGAGAAATTCTATGATGCTCAAATTACATCGAGACCATCAGCAGGAGAGGGCCTTTAAGCCTACTGAAAAAACCTCTTCCACTTTTACTAATGGATGTTAATGTCCTACTGCCATATAAATCTGCACATTTCCTCTGGCTTTTACAATTTTCTTCTGACAGCAATAAATGGCAAGACTGAAAAAATCATGGACCTTCTAGGCATTTTGAGAAGGAACATTTCTAACAGGCTTGCTCCTCTGCCAACTTCTCCCTCTCAGACTTTTTCTTCCCAATCTGTTATTGCTTCAGTCCTGCCTCTCGTCTACAGCAGGTCCCTTCCCTCAAACTGCTTCTCTTCACCTGTGCAGTTCTCATTTGTCAGGAGATTCAATAACTCACTGCTGCCACATGAGGATGGTCACACTACTCCCCCCATTAACTCCCCTCTGCCTCCAATTCCAGCAGTTTGCTCTTTTTGAGATGATTCAAGTAGCTAGCAGTTCCAACAGGCTTCCGGCGTTGAGCTGGCTCGTGGAAGAGCTCAACAAGCACTAACAATGAAAAGCAGAGAAGTGGCAGAACTACAATGACAGGAGTGCAACCGCGCTCTTTGGGTACCTCTGTTTTGTCATACTGCACACACAGCTTAATTTCCTCAGATTCCAATTATTTCTTACTATCTGTAACTTCAAGCTTTGATTTCTTTACCACCCAGTGTCAGTACTCCCATGGCTCTTGTCTTGACTTACTACTCTGTTTCACCCTCAGTGTATCATAGACAACCTGATCTTCATCTGCTTTGGTCTCTGTGACTCAAGGTCAGTTTCCCACTTTCCCCTCATCTTGTTTTTATTCAGGTGGTTCCTACTTTCATGCAGCACACCACTTCCTTGCAGATAAAGTTCTCTCTCTTCTTCCTCTGCTTCTTCTATCTTATTAGTTACCAGTTCCCACTTCTTCCTGAATGTTCTCTGCTGCTGTTTTTTACCTCATGATTATCTACCTCATCTTTTCACCTTGTCCCCACTTCTCCCACTGGCTCTCAGTCTCTCCCCAATATCACAAGAAGTCCCTTCTTACTTCCCTGCCAAGAGCAGGCTCCTTGACTCCCACCACTTCTTGTTCACTTGACATTTGATTCTTCTCCCACTGAAGCCACAAATGCTGTTACGTGACAGCATCAGAGTGCTTCTCGTACTTCAAACACTTTATCAGACCTAGCTACTTTTTTCAGTACTTCCAAAATGTTTCATCTTCCAGCTAAACACTGAGTTAAACCTTCAGAATAACTGATTGTCAAATATAAGCCTTCACTGAACATGGGCAGAATCATGACCTTTCCTCTATTCCCCAAGAAAAGACTAAATTATAAGAGATTTTAAACATGGAAACAAGGTATGTCATTAACACAAAATCTAGCTATCATGCCATCACCATCTTTCTAGACCACAGACCAAGCACAGGAAAGTGGGTTGCGGAAAGGAAGGAAGATGCCTGCACAGGCAAAATAATGTGATTTTCCAAGTCTCATTTTTGAAAATAACTGAATTTTTTCCTAAAAAATTCAGTCTGAGCTACATATTTAGTAAGCAAAGATGAGGTTTCGAAAAATCATAGAAAAGGGAAGACAGAGAGACATGACAGCCAGCTTTAATAGATCTCACTTTCAGCAGTGTGTCATCTAAGTCAGCATGAACACATTAAAGAGAGGCACAGTCTGAAAAACCAAATTCACAGCTCTTTCATTCAGTACAGACGGCTCCATTATTTCTGTTTTGCACTGAGTCTGTACTGAGACTTCGTGCCTTGTAACCAACTGCAACAGCAGAAGCAAATTAGGGCAGGTGATTTCATGCACAGATGTTATTTTGTAAAGCTTCTGGGTGGAATGAAGGATGTGGAATTTTTCTGCAACAAGTATTATGCAAGACCACATCTGAAGCACAGTGGGTATCCCCCCGTCATTTCATTTTGCCACAAAAGACACCCTCTGAACACCTGGGTGTCACATTGGAAATAGTCCCAAGAAGTCAATAATCAAAGGATGGACGCAGAGTGGGGACACTCACCCAGCTACCAGTACCTGTTCTATCACAATTCTCCAAAAGCAAGACAGTGAGCACAGCAGTACTTCACTCATCATCACAGATCTTCAGTCCAGAAGATCTAGACATGCATGAAGGACTTCGTTCTTGAAGAAATGAAGCATATCATTTTTGGACAAAAAATATCCTAGTAACAAACATAGCTCCATTTTGGAAAGTAATGAACCATAAGAAGAAAGAATAAAAACTATCACTTGCAAGCTTAAGTATGTCAAAACACTTCAGAAACCATGAGTGGTACTCATATAACTGTTGAGACTTTTGAATAAGATGAGAAGATTGAGTTAGAATTCATTTACCAAGACTGCACAAGGCCTGTGTCACATCCAAGTTCTGTATCTATTGCATTTTTCACAACCTACTGAAAAGCTTAATACAAATCACTGCTTTCATTTGAACACTTCTTAGCCTGAAATGCTGCCATGCAGTCAAATGTCAAAATGACATCAGAAGCCATCTGTTTCATTTAATAAGTAGTGGCCAGGTATAAAACCAGTGCCCTTTCCTTTCTTTAGTAAGGTAACATGGCCATGAAAGGAGAAGGAATAGGGAAGTACTTTATGCAGACAGGCAAAGCAAGTTTAAAATTTCACAAGTCACGAGTAATCACACAAACACAGCATTAAGTAACTCCCCTGTGAGTCACACACTCTTCAACTGGCAAAAATTAAAGCCTCAAGAAGGTACTTCTAAAAGTTTTTTGGATAAAAAGAATAAAATACAAATTGTTTAGCAGCATTCAGCTCCTAAACCTCAGATTACTTTACAGGATATGTGATGCCATGAGAATGTTGGAAATTTTACTTCAAAGGAGGCTGTATAATCATGCAGTTGAAGTCACATAGGAGCAAGCTGTACATTTTTCAAATAATGCCGGCATCAGATCAGCTCTAAAGTAACAAAACCAGCTTTTGTGTGGTCTCTCATTTACCTGTAGGTGGATAAAGTCTGCCAGTTACAGCATCATCCAAAGCATTTCAAGTTCTGCTCTGAGAGTCCATTCCAGCTCAGGAGGAGTGATATACAAACAGACAAAATTACTTGGCTCTCGACAATCAGCGAGCTACAGACCACATCCATGTCTGAGTGGACTCTTGGAGGAGTCAGCTCACATTTAGAATATGCAGCTGTATCCAGATTATTCTCTATTATTGAAGGAATTCCAGCTCTTCAATAATCTAATCAGTAGAGAGCCAGTCTTACAATAAATAATTAAATAATACCCTAGACATTTTAGAAACATCAAAACCAAGGTTTCCAACCCCATTATGATAAAGTTTTGCAATCTCAGGAAGCTAAAATCTCAAGATATGTGGCAGCATGTGCTTTCCAGTTTGGTTCATTTCAGAGAAAACAGTATTACAGCCCCTACTTCTGTAGAGCTCCATCAGGATGCAATTCACAGGCTGTTTCCAAGAGACACGTCTTGGGAAAAACAAAAATTGGATCCCTGGAAAGGGGTGGATGGTTAAATGCTTTGCTCCAGGAGAGCACATTGAAAAGGGATGGACGAGGACTGCCTAGGAAAAGCCCCTGTCCCATGGCTCTGCCTCCTGCACTGGCTATACTGTCACGCCCCTATGTTGCTCTAACATCCCTGGAGAGGCAGGCTGTGACAATTTATATCCCACTCTCTGTCCCACTACCTCTTCAAAGCAAGTAGTCTACAAGAAAAGTCTGGGCACAAATCTTTGTTACAGGGTAACAACCAAAGCCCTACACAGAGGGTACACAAACTATGCCACACATGTGGCTCCCCCCGCACGTAGCTCATTCCTATCCTTCAGGGATATCACAGCAAGGCCTGCCACATGTCTTTCCCCACCTGAATCAACTGCCATGAAAGCAGTTTCAAAGCAGTGCACTATATTATGATCACAAGCAAATATATAAGAGGCATTCTTGCAAATAACTGTCCAGCTAACGAGCTGTTTAATTGCTTTGCATGGCAGCTTTCTCAAGTAACAAGCAGAAGGCCTGGACTCTGCACCATGAAGCAGACGGGCACTGTACCCGGACCAGACTTCTGCAGGAGTATCTTGACTAATCAGCCAGCTGCACTGCAACTGCTACTGCCCACCCTGAGAATAATTTCTCATTCTTCAAATTTCTTGGCAACGTGCTACTCCACTGTACAGGATTCTCTATTTTTACCCCCAGTAAATCTTGCTCTTGGTTCCCATGGTCTTGTCAGCACAAAGTAATCCAATACCTCCACTATAGTACTCAAGCCCAGTACATAAATTTCCTACTCCATGGTTTAGTCACACTCTTCCCCAGGCTCTCTCCATTTGTTTCCTCAACCCCCTTCCTGCAGTCCAGTTCCTCCACCATCAGGGCTGTACCTCCTCTATCTCACGATCTTTTCCTCACCAAGCAGGTGTTCACAACCTAGACCTGCGCAACTCCAGTTTCACCATTCCTGTGCTCCACACCCAGTGTCTCATCTAACCTCACCTCTTAGCTGCTCACTGTTTCCCAGGCTTCCCTTGCCACCTTCTATTTCTCCCACACTCAGTTCTCATTAAAACTTCTGCAAATTATGGGCCACACATAAGCAAGGCAATCTGGGAGGTCTTCTCCAGCCAATTTTATGTTTCCCTTCTAAATCAGAAGTAGCAGTAGAAAGATTTGCCTGATTATCAAAATATTCATTATTACAGAAAAGAGATATTTTCTTGCTAGCTGAATTCTCAGAAACAGTTTGAAGAATTTGGTTCGTGCTTTTAAAAAAAAAATTAAGTACCAGCCTCTGAAACAAAACTTTTCAGTCCAAATTAAAATATGGTAGCTTTTGATAAGAGTTGAATTACTGAGAGTTGAATTGAATACTACAACTGTCTTGCTAATATATTGAACCCTCCTATACTTCTGAAAACCACCACATTGTGCAACATATATAATACCCACTATTGCTTAGACTAGCCTTAGAATTATTCCTGGTGTAACAACCCTGCCCCTTCTCTCTTGTCCACCTCTCCAAATTCCCACTTGTACCAGCATTAATGCATGTAAAACAGAAGAGAAACTTTTACTACTTAACAAAGGAAGGCAGGAAAATACAACAAAAGGTGTGCAGTTTACTTTCTTAACAATCACTATAAACATAGTATCACCACCAGTTTTGTTTGCCCTCAGGACCGTATACAAGTTTTTTTACAATTCACATTTTTTGACAAGTCCTTCAAAGAGTTGTCTAATCCCCAGTCACCAAAGGTCTGCAGTAAATTGTACAGCAATTATGATTTAGCAAATTAATACTAATTTTTACATTTCATCAGTTCCTGGGCTGGATCTATTTAATGACAAATTCCCCTGATCAAGGATTTGAACTACAATATTGTTCAGTCACACTCCCGTACCTGAATGCAGCCAGCTTGAGAACAGCTGTCAACTTACTGGAGTCAGGGAATAAAACCAAAACATCCTAAACCCGTGACTGGTTGAGCTGAATGTACTACAAATGCTGTTTAAAAAGCAAGTGCTATTCAGACTAAAAAACACAAAATGAAGCAGAAGAAAAATCAATGGATTTGGCATAAAATATTTTACAGGAGTTTTAAGCATTTCTGCTATTCTTTCAAGAGCATCTGCAGACTATCTGTGAGAGATCAAACAACAGAGAATGGAATCTAGTTTTCCAGAGAGGCCAGAGCTCTGCATGTTCAGTTTCAACACTCAGTAAAAAACAACTAAGCCTATAAAAACTCTAATTTTGGGGTTTGTGGGGTTTTTTTAAAGAGTATCTTAGCTAACACATGCTAAAATACTAGAAATGACAAGAGTAAACAGCAATTATCAAAGACTCTTTGCTTCAGATTTTACAGTGGCAACAAATCTGGGACATGCCCACACACCAGAAATGTGCAATATAATGCACTGGCCTTTCTGTAACAGCAGTAATTCACCCAGCAAATTCAACAGCATCAGTGAAAATGCAGTAAGGCATTTGAGGCTCCTGCCAGCAGGGAGAGTTCAAGCTCTGTGGAACTCCTGGGAACACACTGAGCCAACATGTGCAGGCAGGTGCCACTGCTGCTGCATTACCATCATCTTTCATACCTGTGCCAATTACAATGAAACCAGGACCCGTGTGTGCCCCTCTACAAACATCACTTAACTGGTGTCTGCTGGCTTGCCCTTCCAGAGCCCTCAAGCACACAGAGTCCCTGTGGCAAGGGACAGAGCCTTGCCACACTGTCAACTGCATAAACCTGCTTAACACGTAGAGGGAACGGCAGAGCATGGGTGCTGCACAGAGAACAGCATGTTGAGTCCAGACAGTCACTTTTTAATTGAGTATTGAGATATCATCATTCTGACTGGAAAAAAAATCAATTAGAAGCACCATGCTTCTTCACTGAAATGGGTGAATTGTGATCATTATTTTATCCATAGAACTTTCAAAGACCATTAACTTCACAGAAATCATTTTATAATCCTTTAACTGAGAGGTCAGTACAAACAATCCAGTTTATCTTACCAAAGGCAAAGAATATTCAATTCTAAGGCCTTATCACTTCCAGAAAGAAGCAATTTCTGAAAGTAGATTAATGACACACAAACCTTTAGGGTTTGAACTGTGAAAATTAAGTTTCTTATGCTTTACATTTAATTTTTGCCACCACGTATTGAACAGAGATGAAAAGATCTATCAATTACAGGCTGTCACTTGAACTCTGTAGCATAAGGAGAAACTAAGAACAGCTTTGCTTGGATCTCTTCACAGTGTGACATGCGACACAGATGATCAATTTCCATTATTCTTTTCATGTTTAAAACCCTGCATGTTCCAGTGTAACACAGGTAAAACATAGTCAACTTTTAGTGAATATTAAACAGAACCATGCTGGTTGAGATAAAATCCATTCTACAATAACAGCAGAAAGGAAAAATAAAAAAAGACTGATCCAGAAACACTGTTTATATAACAGCTTCTCTCATTATTTTTAGTGATTATTTAATAACTATGTCTATCAGCTGATTATTCTTAGTGATTATTTGATAACTATGTCTACCTGCATGACCTTTGCTTTTGGCTTAAGAGTCCTGGTTATTATCAAGCTAACATCAATGGCTATTGACCTGGAAACCAGCCTTCACTGGTTGCTTTATTAAGCCTAATTTGAGCAACATCAAGCACAGACTGGGTTGCACGCAAATGTTTCCCCAACTTAACAATACTGGATAGATGTGTAACATTTCTGTGCTCCCAGCACAGCAGTTTTTAGCACAGCCTTATTGTAGATGCAGTTCTACCCACCAAAAGGTTTTTTCTGATGTAGCTTGCTTCATTTTGAGATTTGTTTTGAGACATGCCAACAAAATAATTGTTTTGCTGATCCATGTTATGTCTACAGCAGGAACCTGCGGGAATAGACGTCAATGTCTTTCAAACTCATACTATATGGAAAAGAAAATTTTTATTTTTAGCACAGCATGTTAAGTTTCCATACAAGAGTAGGGAGCTTCTCCTCTTCCCAGACATATTCCCATTGATGCCAGTGACAACTCTTCATCAACACCACATGAAGGATTTAGCCTTTCAGCAAATTTCTGAATTTTTAGTTATTTTTTTCAGTGGCATATGTAGAGATGGGGTTAATAAGTTCTGTTTTCCGTGTCTGCCCCAGATTCACTCAATACCCAAGGGGAAAGTCAATTTAAATATTTACAAGCTCAGCAGATTATTAATTATGATTAACATCACCACCTTCAGGGCAGAGATGTTGCAAAATGTCACACATGTGAACACAGAAAATATTCACAAATATATGCAAGGCAAGGTGCAGCACCACCCACCATGGGGCAGCTGTTGGTCTCTGCAGAGAAAGCAGGAATCTGTCATCCATTAAAATGCCAATTACCGGAACACCAGCAGCACCCACAAGTTCACAGTATTTGCCTTGTCTTCTATGCCAATTTACCTAGTCAAACAGCCTTAGAAGAAAGCTTACATGAAACAACAGCCTTCTAGAAAAATGTCTAAACATTCTTAGAATTTAAAATTAAATTCACATATATTTTCTAAAACAGACTTCATTCAGCTTAGTCTGTAGCATCTACTGCAGCAATTTTCAGCAATCCTATGTCTTGAGATCATCACAAAAAAACCCCCATAGCTTAAGAAATACAGTGATTGATATTTTCAACTTACTTGCCAAATATAATAAAAATTAACTGAATAATAACACAAATACAACATTAAAAATACATATGCTCCACAGACGGAGGAAAAGTTTGGTATTTGATAGCACAGGACCAAGCAAGTTCTGACTGTCATTCCCAAATCTGTTGTATTGCCTTGTTGAAACATAATTCATGCTGCTATAATTAAAATTAGAGTAGATAGTTTAATGGAAGCCTCAGTATGCATAAGACCAAAGATGGCCTTTGTCCTATCCCTCTCTCAAAGGAAGTTAAACTGCCTCCGGCAGTGTAAGGCAATTTTAAGAGTGGTGAAATCCTTGCACTTAAGTACTGAAGCCCACCAAATGTAATTACCTGTCAAAATAGCCACCTGCAACTGACTGTTCTAATGATGCACACTAACTGCAAGCTTCTTTGACATGTTTATGTATTTTTTAGATGTCTTCAAAGTCTAACTGAAATAACATTAAAAACTTACTTCCTAAAGGATCTGTAAAGAATGAGCAACCAAAGGAAGCCCATAGAAAACTGCAAACAAATTTGATCACAGACCAAATAAAATATCATAAAATTGCAGCACACAAAATGAGTGACGCAGGTAAAACTGATGTACCTTCTTCATTGCTTTTTGGTGGTGTATACAGGTCATGGCGTATTCAAAGATACATTTGTGAAAGCCATTGCCAGAAAATTAGTTTGTAATTATCTTTGTGAAGGAACATGCATTTAAATATACATCCTAGTATATCAGTCACATTAATTTACTGAACCACCCAGACAGCAAAGAACTCCACAGGTTCATCACTTTCTCTTTCACCTGGAAAGTTGAATTTTGTTTCCTCCAACAACATTTCAAAACCTGACTGCTTAAAACACATCTGCTCACTGGTGGTATGCACTGTAAAATATTGGAGAACTGCAACCCCAAATTTCAGGATGAAAACCTCACCAGCACAAAGAAAACTTACAGAACTTGTAAAGATTAAAACATCTAAAGAAAAGTTAGAACCACTAAACTGAAATAATCCAAGGAATTTCTGGGTAAATCTGCTCAATCACTTGGTATTTTTCCCCCCAAGCTCTTATATTTTTAGTCCATTCAATCAGTTAAAAATATCCCGTAAAATATGAAAAGCTCTTTAGGCTATCTTAAAAGAACAGCACCTCTGTTGAAGCCACCACAACTGAAAATTAGAAGAGGAAATGACACTTTTCTCTGAATCCAATTCAAAAAAATAAAAAGGTATTTTGAGTTTTGTACAGATTAGTGTTACACTTTTATATATAGCATTTGGTTCACAATATTAAAATCTATCGGAGTAGTACAAATACAGTAAAATGTTAACTTAATTACCTTTTAACAGTAATTATACACTATATTAATACACTCAGTATTAAGTATGTGAAAGCAGTATATTAGACATACAAAAACAATAACTGAGAATTATGAACTTCCATAGTATTCACAGTAGAAAACCACTACTACTACCATGAAATGAGAGAGTTTCATTGCTGGCATGTTTAGCACTAGAATTTACATTTAGCACGAATTAAACTGAATAATGAAACTCACTGAAAATTTATTTTCATGGCAACACCCAGAAAAGTTTTGCACCTGACTGCTGATCCTCATACTTACAAAACACAACTGGGCAGGCTAGAAATGTTAAAGTAGCACAAGCTTCACCACCAAGATAAGTTAAATGTTAGATCTCACAAAAGTCATTATAGGATAAACATTAAATTATAGCTTCAAACTCATAGGTGTAACTCATATTTTACAAAGTTAGGTATGATTTTAAAGAGAAGTAATATCCTTGAAGAATTCTTACTTATTTTTTTGTGAGAAAGAGAAGCTGCAATTTTTGTCACTGTGACATCCCTTTTTCAAGCAGTGTCAAGTTAACAGAATAACCATCATTTACTGTGTTTTCAAAAACCATTCTTTGAGCTCTGGTAGTAGAGTTCTATGATCAGTTTCAAGAGTTCCTTTCTGCCAGAGGTCTTGTCCTCCAGGAACAGAAAAAGCCCAGAGCTCCTACCAAACTGTAAAACAGGAAGCAAACTTCATCAGCTGCCTTCACCTGGATAACAGAAACCTTTGAAATTTTCATACTAGAGAGGAAAAAAATGTAACAAAAACACATTTTATCTATCCATAACTACAGAATTTGACTCCAGTTAAGAGTTACTCACTGCTAAGAAATGTACAAAACAACCAACACGAAACTAAATTTATTTTCCTTAAAATAATTTTCAATTTAGTCCAAACTTGCTTTCTGATTTGGAATGTCAAACCTTACTATCCAGCACTCGCTCCTCTTTCTTCCTCTCCAGCAACCATCTGGCCGTTCCCACCTCATGCAAACAGCTATCACTCATCCCTTGCTTTCCTTGTGTGCCTCCAGAGACCAGAATAGCCAGTCTAAAAAAGCTCTGTTCCTTGTGGGTGAGAAGGAGAACAAAGACAGCAGAGTGGATATGAGGAATCTGTTCCTATGTTTGGGAAGCTGACTCTTCCACTGCACTGAAGGGTGGACCTATTCCTATGAAAAAGTGCAGCCCCCAGCAGCCAAAATAGTGCATCTCTGCACCTTCACACAGGGTCTTCCCCAGCGCCGTGCTCCTCTTGGGCTGTAGTGGGCAAGAATCATTAACCACTCCCTGCTTCTTCCAGGGAAGACAGCAGCCTGGATGGAAGCAAGGCAGGGATTACCTACAAGGTCACACTATAAATTAATGTGTAACACCAAGGATCATAATCCTTCTTTTAAAGACATTTTCTCTTTGCATTGATTGCTTAAGGTCTGTATTTCTGCATCTCTTCCTAGCACTTACAACAAATGGACAGATGGTAAGCTATTAATGATTAAGGGCACACCAGCATAGATCAAGTTACTTACATCACATTCCTCTATTATTATTATTATACCAGAATAATTGCATTATTTTATTCTGTATGTAAAAACCAATACTAAATTTGCTTATTTATAGTATATAACATTTTGTCTATGAATATTCTTTAAACTGGGCTAAATATAGCATTACCATTAACACTCACTAACAATTCACTGTATTTACTCAGATTTACATTATTACTGTTTTAGCATCTGGCAAGCACTTTTTCTTCATTATTATAAAATTACATGCTTAGTAAATAATTAGTTGCTAATTTTTAGTCAGGATCCTACACCAAGCTGCTTCTGAAAGAAACTGGGACATCTTCATTATCTGTACTTTTGTTTACTTAGTATCATCGGAACTAGACAAAGAAAAAATACCAAATCATGTTCTCTATTTAAACACACCTTAATTAATTATCAAAGGAAATACTGTTTGTAGGTAGTGAACTGATTGCTCTAAATGCTGTGATCTCATGGTTTTGAATTTTCAGATCTCAGTCTCTGATGCATACTTGGAATTCATCATTAGATAAGAAAAAGAGATGCTTTCTGTGCTTTTTTAATGCGCAATTAGTAATAAACAACACTAAAGACCCAGTTATACATTCCAAATATTTTTGGTCAGACATACTTTGCTCAGGTATTAAGTTCTGTTTTCACCTTCTCATTATCCACTGAAGTCACTGTACTTCGTATTTATTTTTTCACAGATTCTTCCCTACTAGTTCAAAATTGTCACAACACTTTACTGATGAAACCTAAATAAACTTTTTCCTAGTACATTATCCGCTAGTAACAGGACAGAATAAACTAGAAACTCCTTGGATATATTTGAGCCAAGTGTTGTGTGAGCCAACTTACTGTATCACCACTCCTTACTTGGTTAATACCATATACATCCTCCACTTCCCAGCAGCTGCCCCAAGTAAGCAGTCATTCCCCAATTTTTACTGCAGCCTAAAGAAAAACTGGAAGCAGGGAGCACTGGATCCCTGCTGCTGTTCAGCTTTGCAGACTTGCTATTTCTGCCATCACCAAAATCTGTTTCAATCAAGTTTGTGTTCCCTGATATCAAGCCCAAAAGGCGAAGGATGGTTGGGATGAGAAGGGTAAGTATGGAAAGGAAAGGAGTCATACCCTTCCTTTTGCTAAACTCAACTTGCATCCTTATCCTTCTGGTTTTGGCCACGGCAAGCAGAAGATGCAAAACTTAATTGGACAGCAGCCACCTCTCAACACCACCACGTTTGGGGATGCAGCCTACGTAAAACTTCCTACTCCATAAGGTACTTCCAGCCCAACTGTGGGCCCATTTGATATACTTCTAGTATTTTTTGAGCAACAACTTGAAAACTATGATCCATGAGGCTCTGGGGAACAGCAGAAGGAGCTGATGAAGGATGGCACACAGCAAACCATGACTAGTTGTAAGGGTAGTGAATCATTCACTGATTCAACATAATCAGATACATTAGCTCAGAGACAAGCTTGCTAGATTATGCTACACTATACTACAGTAAACTGAAGGTAAGTATCACACCCTCATATCATACATACGTATCATATATTTTGGCATTTTGAGGCTAGCTACATGACACCAAGCTTTACAGAAGGAAAGAAAATTAGCATTTGTTGGTTTATTGCTGAACAGCAGCATCTTTCATATTAGTCTAAAAACTGCCCATAAGAAACAGCAGTGTTTACTCAGGAAACATGCAAACCTTTTCTGTAAGAAAATACAGCTAAAAATTACCAGGAAAGAATGCCTGAAGGGTACAGTGAAGATCAGACCCCCAAAGTGTTAGAGGCAGTACTTGTGCATGTTGGTTTTGCTTTAAGGACACAAACAGAATCAAGCCATGCAGCTCTGAACCAGGAATGTAGTTATTGCAATTCCAGGAGAATATATTCCAGTGTAGACATGCACACATAGAAATGGAAATGATCTGCCCTACAGAAGAACTTTCTTTTCCACATAACTACAATCACACCAGGGGTTTTACAGTGAAATCCTTACTTTGGGGAAAAACCCCACCAATCCAAACTACAAAACATGCCCTCCCACCCCTGAATACACCTTAACTAAGACAGAACAATGCCAAAGGTGCACATGGAGTATTAAGATTTGAAGGCAGCTATTCCTATGTTCCATTTCAGATTTGGAAGACTAAAGAAAACAACTTATTTTCTGCAAGCTAGCAATGAGATCTGTAGGACAGGTAATGTAAAGTTCCCTACTTCACCATAATAGACACTCTATTCTTGATGTAGTTAGCTAGAACATTACAGCAAGGAGGTTAATAAATTTCACACTTAGAAGTACTAAATACTCAAAACTACAACAGTTTGGAAGGGTGTTTTTAAATTCCCATTTAATTCCCATTCTCTGTAAGAAATAGCCCCCGTAAGAGCTTGTCACACTGACTGTATGGATTACACACAAACTGCACTGAAATGAACTGAAGCACAGCACCATTCACCACGAGCTGTATGCAACGCCTCAAACAACATCAAAACCCAAAACGAAGGGATCCCTCTGCCACTCTCCTGTAAGCTCATTAATAAATTTACATCCATTACCATCCTGCATCATATCCAACGGAGCTTTAAGATCACTCCTGAAAGGGTGCATTATGGCAATGCAGAGCACTCGTGGTAAGCACTTCAAGTAATTTCCAGATCAGAAACACGTTTAAAAATGCAATTAGGGCTGTTTTCCTATGCTGGAACAAGGGACTTGCACAAATCACCCTGGTTTATGCAACTGGCAAAAAGGCCTTAGCCTGTTTTTTTTTTAAATGATTATTTCCTATTAACAATTATCATTAACCTCAGGGACATCACGGTAGGGGAAATCCAAACCACACCATTCTTATGAGCAGATACTTTTGGTGTGGATTGCTGTCATTTTCTTCATCACTTGTTTTAACATCTGTTAGCACTTAAAAATAAGATGTATTTGCTCATACATAACCCACTGACATATACTTGGAAGTGTTCAAGGCGAGGCTGGATGGGGCTCTGAGCAACCTGGTCTAGTGAAAGGTGTCCCTCCCTATGGCAGAAGGGTTGGAACGAGATGGTCTCTGAGGTCCCTTCCAAACCATTCTGTGACTCTATGATGAATAGTAACACACATTTTCTAAATACCATTATCAGGTAGGAAACACGACATCCTTAAAACCTGTTAATCACACTAGATGCAGAAAAATTACAATAACAGTAAATTTTCTGTGTTTTAAGATACGACCTCTAGGTGAAGGTAAATGAATAAAAATCCCTGACCTCTCCCTCCCCACAAAAAAAAAAAAACCAATCCAAACGACCTCGCTGAGAGCCAACCCACAGCACAGCACGGCTCTCCTCCGAGACTGAGCTGCAGCGAACCCCGCACGATCCAAAGGGAGAAAACGCCTAAGGAAACAGGGCGCACAAGGTGCCCGGCGCGTATTCCCGTAAGGGCAGGAGGGACAACACGGCCCTTAAGTATCGCACACCGGCCGGACACCCGCCCGGGCGGGGAACGGAGGGGAGGGAGGAAAGGAAAGGAAGGAAAGACGCAAGGAAAGAAAGGAGAGAGGGAGCAGAGAAGAGAGAGAAGGAGGGAAGAAGAGAAGGTAG
>VYXC01008466.1:1371928-1399490 GCA_013397175.1 Platysteira castanea | reverse complement strand
CGCCCGGCGCTCGCAGGGACGGGCGGGGAGCGGCGCGAGCTCACGCCACCGCGCACGCGCCGCTGCCTCGCTCCGCGCGGCCGCGAGGGCGGGGGAGGTGGAGCGGGCGGGCCCAGTCTACCCGCGCGCGGAGCGCGACGGGAGTTGTAGTTCTCTCCAGGGGACGCTACCGGTGGGGGCGTGAGGTCGCTGCCGGCCGCCGCACTACAGCTCCCAGCGGCCAGCGCGCCGCGGGGAGGGGAGATCTAGCTCCTCTGACACCCATCGCTGTTGAAGCCCCCAGGTCCGCGACACCGGGGCCCGGCTGCCTGAGGGGACTCCGGTGAGATAACGTATGTGAAGCTCCCTCAGCAGCCGCCGAGAGCCGGCAGGCAGCACCCACATCGCTCCTCTGGGAGCACAGGGAACGTAAGCGTCCCTGAGCCATGAGCTGGCAGTGGCCCTTGTGGCCAAGAAGGCCAATGACATCCTGGGCTGCACTCGGGAGAGCATTGCCAGCAGGTCGAGGGAGGTGATCCTGCCCTTCTATTCAGCCCTGGTGAGGCCGCATCTGGAGTGCTGAGTCCAGTTCTGGGACACTCAGTACGAGAGACAGGGAGCTTCTGGAGCAACTCCAGTGGAGGGCAACAAAGATCATTAAGGGGCTGGAGCATCTCTGTTACGAGGAAGGGCTGAGGGAGCTGGACCTGTTCAGCCTTGAGAAGGGACGACTGAGAGGGGACCTCATCAATGTCTCTAAGTATCTGAAGGAGGGAGGATGCTAAGAGGATGAAGTCAGGCTCTTCTCAGTGGTGTAAAGCAATAGGGTAAGAGGCAACAGGCAGAAACTGATGCATAGGAAGTTCCACC
This sequence comes from Platysteira castanea, assembly GCA_013397175.1. Taxonomy (NCBI): domain Eukaryota; kingdom Metazoa; phylum Chordata; class Aves; order Passeriformes; genus Platysteira; species Platysteira castanea. The sequence continues at coordinate 1,398,641 of VYXC01008466.1, read as the reverse complement.
TGGATATAAGGAAGAACTTTACTGTGCAGGTGACCGTGCACTTGAACAGATTACCCAGAGAGGCTGTGGGGTCTCCCCTGCTGGAGATATTCAAGAACCATCAGGACACAATCCTTTGCCACGTGCTCTGGGATAATCCTGCTTGAGCTGAGGTTGGAACAGATGTAGTTTCTTCCAACCTGACCCATTCTGTGATTCTGAGACTCTGTTGATGGTGATTAAAGACAGGTGTGGCTGAATGAGTTATGAGATTACACTTGTGAGAGTAGGAGGTCAACAAACACCACAAGCCATCAGTCTCAGTGTGGGAGCTGACACAGCCCCACAGGTGGGGGCACCTGGGCCACCTTCCCTATGATGTTGCCGCTGATAGAATTCCATGTCCTCAGTTCACATGAGAACAGCCACTGGCTTTGGCTTAATCCCACATAACAAACCCGACCTCCTGAGAGGAGTTACCCACTCCTCTCTACCACTTTCTGGAATGCAAGGGAAATGGAGAAATGCTCTGGATGCTGCTCAAGGTGACCTGTGCCAAGGAACACATCTTCATCTCAAGATGCATCCTGTTTACAGTGATGCTGTAAGGAATTTTGTGATTTTTTTTTTTTTTGCCTCTTACAATGCAAGTTTCTGTTACATTGAGCACCTGCGTAATTTGAATCTCTTTCAGGATTCCTAATCAACAGGGGAATTTGTTTCAGTCAGAAGCAGGGCCGATTCATTCCCACAGCCTCAAGCATAATCCCCGGCCTATTGGACACATTAATGCCGTGGCAGCGTGCCACCTGCTCCATTTATTCACTTGAGACTCAATGGTGCTTAGTCCCTGTCGAATGAGCTCTTTGTGCCACCTCCTGCGGTAATGTAAAAGGTCCCCCACAGGACTTTGTGCTATTCAGTGGAAGATACAAAAGGGAGGGTTGTAAACACTCTGATTAGTGTTGGAGCACAGGGATATTGTCTCTGCCACGTATTACATAACCTCACAACTTCCAATCTCTCTCCTCCTCTCCAGAAGAAACAGTTTAACAGTAAGGGCTCACCAGGCTACTTAACTTAACATCCCAGCGAATGTGTTTCTTTTTTTGTTACATATAAAGGCCATCTTACTCCTGGCAAAAGAAGAGAGAAGGGTTAGTTCTGTAACGTCCTGTGGTAATTGGAGATGGTTGCCCAAGAGGATCTCCACTTGAAGTGACAGTGGCCAGAGGCTCTCAACTCTGAAGAATGTGTATTATCAGAGGCCACTGCCAACAAAAGTTCACGCACAATGGGCCCATCAGCTAATGAACCCAGAATGAATCTTCTCCCAGATTTTGAGGACAAACAAGCGATTGTGTGCAGTTCCAACTACACCAATTTACTGCCGTGTGAAACACATTTGGATGATTTCTGACTTGCAAAATTCACTGTGGTCTGAGGTCAATTTACACACACTGAGGCACTTTCTTGCACCCTTAGCTTGTCCCACATTCACTCAGTAAATTCTTACTGCTTTAAAGACAAAGTGAAGCAAGGATTCTGAGGTGGGAAGCTCTTTGCTGGAATGTCACTCGCTGATATACCTGAGATACATAAAAGTAATAAAATAATAATGGAGGGGAGCTTCAGGAAGCATTTGGTCAGGGAAAGAAAAGGGAAAAGACATAGTTGTGTTAATAATTCCTTTCTCCTACTTCCTATTTCAAGAAAGCTAGTTCTGGGGTTGACTTTGTCCTGGAAAGGTGGGAGTCTACATGGGCTGTACCATTCTGGGATAACTTTAGACATGTAGTGTAATTCTCCTTAGCAATAAAGGAATACACAGCAGACATAAAAAGATTTCGCTTAGGAAAGAAACTAGTTAGCCATATACTGAAACAAACATGTGAAACAATGAGAGCCTGAAGATACAACAGGAAAACCTAGAAGTAGCAAATTAGTTGATGCCTTTAGGGGAGAAAGTATGTTGTTCATAGAAATTACCACAGAGCAGGAAAACAGAGCCAAAAGAGTATGATGCTGAACTCTGCCTAAGCAACTCCCATGAGCACTGTTATGGAGTCATAGAATCACAGAATGGTTTGAGATGGAAGGGCCCTTAAAGACCATCTATTTCCAATCCCTCTGCCATGGGCAGGAACATCTTGCCCTAAAACAGGTTGCTCAAAGCCAAATAATTCCAAGTGCTCTGTAGTAGGAAGAAAATTTATAGATACTTACACAATGAAAAGGGTAAAAGAAAACTTGAGCCTTGGCCACCCTTATGTCCTAGATGGATTTGTCTGAATCAGACCTACTCTATTCCGTGCAATGTTTTGTATCTAAGTATGTTTTCCAATGTGAATAGCACAAATTTTAATGATGTACTGGTGATTTGGTGAAAGATGTTGTGCCAAGGGAATGTGTCAAATCTTGGTACAGGTGTTTCTTTTGCCAAACCCAACAGACATTATGACCTAACAGGAAAATGTTAGGCTCTTGTTTGAGCGTGCTCTGCAGGTACCTCATCAGCACGGTCTGTCCTCTCGTCTCATTAAACTCCTCCCAGCTTACGGGTCTTCAGGCTTTGCCCATGAAGGTGTAAGTGCCAGCCATGGGAGAGGGCACCATAGGTCACGGGGCCGGAGAGACCAGAGCATATCCGTGTTGTGTGGGTTTGTGCGTCACTGTGCAATCGCCAGCAAACTTCAAGTCACTCCAGCCAGCAGGATGAGGGGCTTGGGAGCCAGGTATCAGAACAGCCATGATTCTGATAGTCTGGAGTGACCATAGATATATTATTAAAGATACAAGCAGGCATTCTTATATTTATTTTTTAGGAATTAGATGTGAAATCCATGAAGCATACTAAAAGCAAGCCAGGAACCTTAAGAAATGACAGGAAAGCAATGTCACGTTATGACCTTTGTACTCAAGTGCCTGTAAGGAAAAACAAACAAAAAAAACCCTCAACAAACCAAACCCAAACCCCAAAGTGACTAAACAAAACCTTTTTTTATTCTTAAAGAAAGAATAACAAAAGGTCCTCTACCCCTTTTCAGTCAGACCCCCAACACACTAGGGATTTGTAAAATTTCTTACTATATGAATTCCCTCTTTGCTTCCCTTTATGTTCAGTGATTTACAATTCTATCCCAAAGGAGAGTGATAAAAGTAGACAATGCTTTACCTGGAGAACATTCCTAACCAAAAGAAGTTTTAAAAACGTTCTTATGTAGGTGATGGTTTGCTAGTTATCCAGATGTAGGGTGAAGAAAGAGACCCCAAAATAAATTTTGAATTTTCCTGCAAAATTAATAAGACTAAATAAACAGCTTTCTAAAATGGTTAGATTTTTCAGAAAGAACATTCTGAGTATTAATCATTTATGTACAGAAAAAGACTTTGAAGCTGCGCTTTTAGGTATGGAAAAAACTGCTGGAGAGTTAATTCTCTATATTATTCTATCCATCTAGATCAGTAACTTTTGTAATATGCCTTCTGGTAATGTTTCCCTGGGAAACTCTTGAGAAAGAAAACACAAGAACCAGTAATGTCTTTTTATTAAAATACCTCTTAAAACACTCATCATCATAAAATACACTGTCGCTGCATGACATTTGTGTCAACACAACACTTTCAGCAAACTCTAGACAGCATCAGGAATTATAAAAAGTAAGGCAAGCCCCAGAAGGTGTGCAATACCTTCTCTCAGGCCACTACAGACAACTGTGTTTACATTTTTATGCCATCCCCCACACCATTTCCTGGACACCTGTTAGGCCGCTCCCCCCATCCCTCCCGCCCCCCTTGATCTGACCTCACAGTGAAATTCTGAGGATGTAAATGGAGACAGTATCATAGATCCATGGGGCAGCAGGTGCCTGACCAGAAACATCAGCCCTGTTCCTCCCCCAAGAAGATTTTGAGCTACCCTCATATTTCTAATAATTTAAGACTGCAAAAATCCGAAGCACGCTAATGACCTCCTGCTTGCTTGATTGCTACGTGTCTCCTGTCTTGGTCAGGAACGTTGATCCATCACCCTCCAGCTACAAACAGTCACAGATACTCTAACATATTCTTCCTCTCCATTCATTTAAAGAAATTCCAGCAGAACAAAATATAACATGAATTGTAAAATATAGGAAGAACAACTCCTCCATTATAAGCTAAGATTTTCTATTCTTGTCTATGATCTTTTATCAGTTAATTGTAAGTTTAAAGTATGAAGACATTCCATTATCCACTAGTTCAAAACAATAACATTCATCTTTCAAGCACATCTTTATAGCTGAAAAAGACACTGAAGAAAGTTACATTATTTAACAAGAGTAGATTTTTCTTTTATTATTATCATTATTATTATTATTATTATTATTATTCCATCTTACTGAAAGAACTGTATCATGAGGAAAAAAAATGAAAAAAACATTCAGGCAAATTTTTCAACAAAATAAATGTAAAATGACTGCTTTCATTTGTACATGGTACAGATAGACAGGTGTAACTAGAAAACAGTTTAATCCCTCTAGACTGAGGTTAATGAGAGAAAAATGAATAGTCAAATTCCTTTTTGTGTTTGCATATGCATATATGCATTAAAAAAATTCAAGGAGTTAAAACCCACATTATTATAAATACCAAAAGCTGATCATTAACTACTCATACGCTTTATTCTTGTACTTAGTACCATTATCAGTGGAGACCTCAAATGGGTCATAGTAACTGCTATGTAACTGTCAACATATAAAAACTCTTGCTTAGAAAAATGGACAATGTTCTAAACTCAGAACACTTTAACTTCACCTTTGCAGACACATATTCCCTTCTTCACTGACAAAAGTTTATGGGGGGATAAAAAAGAAATTTCATAATAATAAAAATGTTTTCGAATAAATATTCAGAGGAAACTACTAAATGGGAACATGCTTGCTGCCAGTTGCTCAGCCTGGTAGACCTGTACCACTTGCTTGTTCCTGTCATTTCATTCTTTATTCCTTTAGTCATTAAATCCATCATAGCCTTTCATGTTTCCTTTACTGGACTAAATGTTCAGGGAGTAACAACCCTAGAGAACAGTGCAAAAGGTGGGAGATGCAATTACATTTAACAGCTTTATTTTGGGATCTAAGAGAAGACTGAAAAGATTATTCTGTTTAACACATAAATTATGCATCATAGGCCCTAACGAACTTAAGAGAGCAGGGCGAATGAAACTTGGAAGAAAAGTGTCCCATACATAGCGTTTTGTTGGGCAGCCCTTCTAAGAAGTTAGGATTTTATCCATGACAGCCCACGCTTTGAATTTGAATAGAAAGCATGAATTTTTATTTTTCTTTAAATACTATTCTCACAATAAAAAGCTAACCTCGAAAACTGGAAGGTAATAAAGTTAAAAAACAAAACCAGAAACCAAATCCCAAAACCCCAGCCCCTAAACAACATCCACCCTCCTCCAACCTAGCAGCCATTTATTTATTTGTTGTATTTAGATAACGGAAATCTCATTACCATATTCTAAAAGTTTCCCTACTCTAAACTACAAGATAGAGTACTATGTTCTGAAAACCAGTATAGTCAATACTTTCAAATCAAAGGAAAACCATCAGAACAGCAATGATGAGCATGACTGTACCATTCGAGCAGAAATAAAGAAAAATAAGTTTAAAACATAGTGTTTAAACATCTACTAATTAGCCTTGCTTACATGAATTAAAAAAAAAAAGAAAAAAAAAGTTTTCTGATTTTATACATCCTCTTTTTCAACCAGGTACATTTAATTGCAACCAGCAGGCACTCCACCAAAATGCAGTATTTGCAATCCCCGTCTCTTTAACCGAGAGAGATTACTTTGGCCTCAGTATTGTTATATTACAATTTTCCTGCTTCAGAACATGCAGTTCATACATTTGACAGTTTTACTGCCATAGTCGATGCATTCTGGCCCAATACACTCACAGCAGGCGTTGTGAAACCATCGGTATTTGGAAGCTCCCATGGACTCGCAAGAGATCTTGCACTGATGTATTGACATGCAGTCATCAAAATACACCACAGTACACATGTGCTCTAAACCAAGAGGGGGAAAAATTTGGTTTAAAAGGTCTTAAAGTGTTTTTAAAGGTTAGTTAAAAATTAGTTAAATGCACAGCATTAGAAATATGATTGCAAACCAACAGGATATTAGGCATAAGGAAAGAAAAGGTGACAGTAAAAGCAAAGAGGCAAGGCAGAGAGACAAGGTAAAATCTATCAACTTCAGATTTTCAGCACCTGCAACTCAACCTGTTGTCTGATCTCCTTCTGGATTAAATTACTTCTACATTCACAGGCAAGAATATTTTTGAGTTTCGCCTCCCAGTTATGAGAAATACCTTCTAAAGCGTAAGGATGAGCTATGCCAAAATTACAAGCAGGAATATGTCCTCTGAAGGTAATATGCTACCACAAAAAACTTCAGGTTTAGAGAAGTTATTTTAAAAAAACATCAAAACAAACTTATTTGGATGTAAATGCTTCTTTCTCCCTCCCCCCCTAAACTCCACAATAATCTTCAGACAGATTAAATCACAGACCTAAAGAATCCTGTTTTCATCAGCATGAAACTGCACACTGCCTTATTTTTAGCAACACCACCAGCTTCACTATTAATCTTAAGAAACCCCTTCTGCTAACTGTTGACTTCGTGCTTCTAACACCCATGCAATTACTTGAAACACCATGAAGTTTGGTGTTGCAACATCGAAATGGAGCTAAGGCATTCACCACAACTAAAAAATAAAACCATCGCCCCCCTCAGTCCACTTCCAATTCTCCAAGCTGACAGATTCCACCACGTTCCTTCTGACCAGGTGATTATACTACAAAACTTTGTTCATCCTCCAAAGGACCATGATCATGTAACATTTATCCAGAGCATAACTTGGCACACTTTGGGGAGAGCACAACTGGCAGCTGTCTGCAAACATGAATGTCTCACTCACACACAACAAACCAACTTGTGAGCAGGAGATGTCAAAGGGCTTTCTAGCTTATTACTACTCATGGTACACCTAGGAGAAACCCACTGAGCTGCATTCCAGTGTGGATTAGAAAAAAGTAATCCAGACTTAAATGGTAAATCAAGAGGGTGGGTTTCGTTTGGGTTGTTTTAATGACCAATTTGGACCACCATCAAATTATTTTGCTACTACGAAAACAGCTGCAAGAAGGTTAGAGGATGTGCTGCCAGCCCACTGAAAGCAGCAGAGTATTCACTGCCTTGGTCAGGTTCCAAACTGATGTACACGTCTTGCAGACACCATATACAGTGCAATAGGCAATAGGGATCTTGGGGAGGAAAGGCAGACCCAGAGCTGATGCAGTTTCTGCTCCCAGAAAAGCTGTGCTGCAGGTAAAGCTGCAGTTGTCCAAAAAATCCTGCAGTACCTGAAGTGCTGCTGGGAATGTCAACGAAGTGCACTGTGGCTGTGTAAGTCCTGTCCTATTCCTGGCACTTCTGTTTCTATAAGCCCTTATAATATATCCTGAGGCACAGCAATAATTCCTCTATTCCAGAGGAATAGAGTTCTCAGAGAACAAAACCTCTGCCTGAAAACAACCAACATATCTACAGCTTCAGTAAGGACATTTGATTCACAGAGAAGAAGAGAAAGGAGCTGAACAGAAGTGTATGCTGTGGTACCATGTGCAGTGATAGGTACACACCTGAAGTGCTCAGCCAAAGCTGAGAAGTAGTAGGGAGATGCAGCCACCACAGCCTCAAAGGCAAGAAGGATCCAGAGACCAGACAGCAGCTCCAACTTTTATGGGGAATGCACAAGGACTTCGCAACATTTCATCACCAGTGACAAAGCTCAGATTGCCATGGTCCCAAGAAGGAGCATGCACCATCCATTCCCAGAAGTTACAGATAGTCCCAGATAACTGCTCCCTTCGCTCCTCACAGGAAGTTTTCAGTGGAAGGGAAGGGAGGAGAAAATAGAAGCAAGTCTTCAGGCAGCATTCCTCATGTCCCATCAGTCATCCAAGTTAGTGTTGAGGTTCAAACACCAGAACCTTACAGAAACCTCTGTTGCACATTACTCATACTCTTTATATCCTTTCACTTAATCTCTGTTAAATCCTTTGATACCTTTTTAGTAGGTTTCTACTGAAGTGTTACTACATTAAGTTTGACCTTAAACTCCATAGTCTTAGAAGGTGTCAGCTGGAGGCCCAGAGCCTCTGTCTCGAAACAGGCAATCCTGGCTACCCTAGAAAGATTTCTTCCTGCAAAATCACCTTTTGGGATGCCATGTCCACCTGACTGACCTAGTCTCTGGCTAAGCCTGAGAAGGCAAAATGATTCATGGCTATCTTCAGATTGGAGTGAAACAGCCCTTTAAAGGATAAAGGAAGAAACCATCCAAAGGGTTGCCAGAAGTGCTCACTGCTATCTGTTGTTTACAGCACTCCAACTTGCAACACACAAAGGAAAGCCTAAGGTAGGCCAGGGAAGCTTGTCAGGAAAGCTGTGCACATTCGGAGGTCTGCTAGCTGCTCCCAGCACTTACAGGCTGTCTTCACAGCAGAGAATGTCCAGTCCCTTCTGCGTAAGGAGACATCTCTGCTCACCTTCATGTTAACCTCATCTCTGACAACCTCAGCAGTGTTAGTACTGCTTCAGAGGTCCTGGTGAAGACCCCAGTTCACCAGCTAATGCCTGCAGAAACTTGAAATAAACTTCCTGGAGAAGGAGAGGCTGTGATTTCTAGAATGTAAAGATCAAAGACACTGAACTGAGAGCCATCTCTCAGGGTAAAGGAGGTCAGTGGAGCAGCAGCACCTGGCCTATGACTCTGGCAAAACTAGGTGGCATCAGTCAGCTCCTGTGAGACTGCAGGGACTGGTCTCCTGAACCACTCTTCCAGCACCAAAGCCAAAACTCAGCCTTATTATGGTGGCAGCAATAACAAAGGACATTAATCTTGACTGACTGTAGAGTGGAGAAGAAACTTTATTTCCACCTGCACACAAGTCAAGAGGATAGGTTCTCAAGGACCAGTGCAAAAATGCTGCAAAGGGTAGAGAGCAGATGTGGCAGGCCAGAGCCAGCAGTAGATCCATCTGGTTCCAAGTAGCTCTTGGAAGCAGCTGGAGGACATGCTCTGTGTATATGCTACCAAATTGTGTCTGAAGTCTTGCTCACTGAGAGACTTGCCAGGTCTGAACAACTCAGATTGGTCAGGGTGCACTTTGTTTGTCTCAGGGCACTCCTGGCCCCCTCCTCAGCAATGCCTCCGTGCTCATGTAGAGGATGAATTACTGAAAGCAGGAGAGTTCCTCGCCTCAAGCACTAAATCCTGCTCTATCGACTGCAGAAGGAGAGTTACACAGGGGAAAAAAATATATACCTACAGGCTCAGCTGGGATCTCGGAGAGTACTTAAACTGTTTCACAAACCTAATTACAGAGTCATCACTTGGCTCCCTCAGTGCAGATAAAAACAATATTACTTAGTGCAGTAACAGCTCTTTCATTTGCATTTTGCCAATTTTCACACACTAAGGACCAAAGACTGCAGGTGCAGGGAGGGAGAAGGATGCAGCAGCAAACTTTTTTTTCCAGAACATTAGTTTCTCACCTTATTCCCCCTCACACTTCAAACTCAGTGAAGGTTGCATAGAAGAAACAACAACCAAGTCTAACTTAAAAATGAACAGAAGAAACTACTAGGCTTTGCTATAAAACTATCTGTATTGGTGTATTATAGAAGAATTTAGCAACTCAGAGAACCTTCCCAGTTAATGATAATTTGCTGTATGGGACCTTTCAAGTTAAATGTGCTATGTAACTTCAGCTGTCTGCTGGCCAGTTTATTGGTAGTTCTAAAAGTTCTTTAAAAAGCTGACTGTCCATCCAGCAGTCATACCATTTTATCATAGAACAGCCTGGGTTGGAAGGGACCTGAAAGGTCATCTAGGTCCAACCCCTCTTCTGCTGGCAGGGACACATCTTCCACTAGAAAAAAAGACTAGTCTAGTGCAGTAGCAGGAAATGGGGAAAGTGAGAACGAGGACATTAACCTGCAACTGAATATGAACAACCTGTTGAGATCATCTACTACTTTTGGATGAATCAATTTTATGTCAATCAGAACTTATAAAAAGAAATATTAAAAAAAAAATCTTCCTAGACTACCTACAGAGGTAGATGTCTCTTCACTGCATTTCTAGCTTTCCTCTCCCTGTTGCACTGGAGGGGAGCAGAATCACAGAGCAGACACCATCCCCTGTGTCACCAAGCAGTGTGAGTCAGAAACCCCTAACTACAACACAGATTTTGTTTTATCAATTGCCAAAGAATTATCTAGTTCCCCTCTCCCTCTTGCCAACATCCTGTCATCATCTGAAACAACTAAGCTTATTTAAACCTCTGAACTCACAGTTCAGAGCTCTGAGGGTATCAGCTAAAAGTAAAGCAAAGAGAATAAAGTACAAATGAAGCTCTAGATTAATAACCATCGCAATCCTCTTTGAAGCAGAGGCTCAAGTGCCAGAAGCAACTGATACAAAGAACTGTAGCAGCTCCAGTAGCGCATGCATAACTTTGGCAGCTAAAACATTACAAGTCAGCTCACAGGAGGAAAGGGAAGACACTCATTAGGAAAATAACGGGGATGTTCAAGGTCTGGCTGCTGGGTTCAGAGTAGGCTGGGTCAAGAAAGGAATGCTTTATATCCCACCACACCCCACCTCCTCCCGGATCCACAGCCGCCCTCCCGGGGCTGGTGGCTCCACGCCACTCAGGCACAAAGCTCGTGGTTCCCGTGGCTGGTGCTGCTTTTCCTGGCACTTACCCAGAACTGCATCAAGCAAGTCTGGCACCCTGGGTCAGCTTAATGGCAATCCCTGCGAGAACGCGCAGTAAAGCTAAAATCAGAGCTGTGTTACACTACGTGACAAGGGGTATTTGTAAGCAGAGCCTTTCCAAATTTTAAAATGTATTCCAGAAGACAACACAGAGACCACTGTCCCCCTACAAAATCTACCTCTCATTAGCCCCTCTCCCTTTACAGGCCATGCCATCAGCTGCTGCCAGCACACCATGCTGGAGGGAAGCATGCAAGGAGCCACAGAAGAACCACAAAATGGAGGAGGCACAGCACTGTGAAGAAAATATAAGGCATCTGTGTTCCTACTCACAGGAGTATTCTTTCAAATCCCTGATTGTCACAGCCCTGAAGACAACTGCTTAGCAAGTCACCTTTAAGGGCATCTCCATTTGCAAGACCTGCCCTCAAGCCTAGCTGTTTTTTTGGATGCCTAGCAGCATTTTTGGATGAAGGAAAGGGTAAAGACATGGTCTGTTTCTCCCACTGCAGGCTATGCTTGTGTTTACTGCCACTAAGCACACACATACACATTCACAGACCCTTCCCTCTCTTTCAGTGATTCTTCTAACACTTGCCGGCCTCTTAAAGCAGTGCCCTGATTGTGTGACTGAACTTTGGATGGGCAGAAGCCACCAGGATCCAGGAACTTCCTTGGCTCCCTCACTGTGCCCAAGCCCACAAGGCTCTTCAGCCCCTGACCTACTACCCCTCTGCCTTTTGATTATGGGTTCCCCAATGAACACAGCAAAACAGCACAGCAAAACAGCATTAAAAACAATGCTACCTCATGGCTCACACAACATCCAACACTATTCCCCAGCTGTCCTGCTTCCACCGTAATAAACATCAACTGACCAGGGCCAGATGCTAATTTTTCTTTCTACCTCCTCTGTTCTCACTGCTCAAATCATCCATGTTTTTATAAGCAAAACTTAATCTGACTCTTGAAAAAGCAGAGCACTACAAAGTTACCTACATTGTGACCAAGAAAAGAGACTCTTTGGCAGGCTTACATATTTAGATACCTAAAAGCATAGGAATTATATGTGGAAAGTAATTTTCTTTTTCAGTTCTTCACTGGTCACTAAGATGGAGAAGGCATAGCCAGTGATCACAAGAACAGCTCTGACATTTATTTCTGTTTTAAGCGTCTGCTGAGGCCTGAAAGCCAGTGGCATTTGGTAACTATTTCCAAATATAACTGTTGTTTTTGGACTGTCATCATTCCAGTAAGAGCTCTCTCAACCTAATCTCTAATATGTTCCTAGTAAAAGAAATGAAGGAGACTTTTGACTAAGAAAAAATTGCAGTGTTGTGTATTTGTCTGTGTTGTTGAACTCAAAACTGCTCCACACCCTTGAGATGCAATTCAAATTCCAAGTTTAGTCCAAAACTATCATTAGCCCATCCTGTCGGTACAGTAGTAAAGGACTGTCAGGGAACAGCCACCTGGGTCGCAGTACCTAAGTAGAGTGGGATATATTCAAGGCTGTATTAAACATTTTTTTTCCCCTGAGTTTAATTTATAACTATAAGTACTGTAGTCTTCGCACACAGGGCTTTTTGTGGCTTTCCATTTTACATGGCTTTGTACATTATTCTCATAACGGCAAGCAAGCATTTTAATAACATCAAAGACATATGAATGAGACGCTTTCTGACCATCTGGTTTCCTAGTTCTGGAATTAATTTATTTTTCTAATGTGCCTTAGCCAAAGGAAATTAGAAAAGTTGCCATTACGGTTCCATTTAATCAACAGCAGTCCTACTCAGAAACACAACTAGGTCAATGGTTCACACTGGTATGGAAAAGCAGCGTGTCCATCAATTAGGGTATCTTTTATTGATAAGATAAAAGGGCCATCACAACAGCAACATATGGGGTTACGAATATTTAGTGTGTGTTGGGAAGGAAGCAAAGCATTAATTGCACTAATAAAACAAATCAGATGCTCTTTTTCCCCTACTAAACAGCAATTTCACTATGAACTATTTATAAGATTCTTTAAAGTCTGACGTAATGATTTGCAGGGAAAAGTGTTCCAGGTTTAGTATGGAAGCCAAGAAACAGAGAGTATTTTTCTTACACCACTGTCAACACTACCTCAAACTTCTCATCTTCCCCCAACCCAACCACAGTAAACAATATTCTGAAGTCTGTTCTCCAAACTGAAGGTAAGAATATAAAAAACTTCATATAAAATAAGAGAAATGAATCTGTAAGTTGAACCCTTACCACCAAGTTGCTTATTTTGAAGATAGTCTGTCACATATCCTTCTTTCACCAATCTTTCTAATCTTGCTTAGGTTTACTATTAATCCTGGATTAATCCATACAAAACATCCTTCTAAAGATTTCAAGTTATGCCAGCTCAGATGAAAGAAATAACAACTGTTCCAGATATAAGTGCTTGTGGCACACGGCTTTCTCAGACCTCTTAAGCCATCTTTCAGCTGCCTACCTCTGCACTGATACATAATTTGGACTCAGTTTCTGGTCTGTCCTGTCTCCTAAGCTACAGGTAACTGTTTCTAGGTCAGAGAACACACCGTGCCAATGCACATGAAACAACATGAACAAGCTGCCTCATGCCACAGGAATAGTTATAGAGATAAACTCACGTGGTTCAGTGTCTCCTAAGATCATCAGTCATTTTAACACCATCTTCCACATTCCTCAACACCTTTGCCTCACTCCTTGTGTTACGTCATGCTCAAAGTTAGGCTGAACCTTTCACACTTTCTTATGGGAAAAGAAGAAGCGAGCACAGAGAAGCATAGGATATGCACCAAGAAGGCTCCTGGAAGAGACAAGAGAAGATGCTAGGGATTTAGACACTACGCTCATTACCTTTGTCACTAGAGTAAGGTGTGTGGACATTGTTGTTTGGAACAGAGACGTTCTGATGCTGTGGCTGGTTCACTGTTTCTAAAAAGGAGACGAGGTTCTCATGGTGTGACAGTTCTTCTGCCACAGGGAAAGAAACAATATTCCAGTTCAGCTGAGTGTCCCCTTCTGTCAGTGCCCGGAAAAGGGAAGGAATTGGTTCATGCAACTCCTCGACAGTGCTCTTGGATGTTGGAGGTGTGTCACTGTAATTGCGAGGATTGCACATACCTGCAGAGGAATGAAACAGTAAATTACACAGAACTTACTAAGTTCTTTTTCTTGAAACAGGAAGGAATATTTAGAGAATTAAAACTGCCTCTTTTTTTGCTGAACAGAACAGAACAGAACGCTTTCATATCTATCCTGCTCTCAGCCCAACAGCAGAAGTTCTATCAAATACAGCAGGACAAGCTTTCCATAACTGCAGGTTTTGGATCACTCAGACTTCTACAAAACACACCTGTGACTTGTGAAAAGAAAAACCTCATCTAAACAGCACTTTGCTTCCCTTCTAGTGTTAGCATTACAGCTTAGAAAATGGAGGGTTCAGTGGAAGGTTCATTTTCTCTGAGACAAGAGACAAAGCACAGTATAATCGATAGTAGCATAAACCTGGAATGCAAGGTTAGGACTGAACAAAGGGAGTACCTTGGTAAGTCTGAGGTACATGAAACTTTTGATCACAATTCAAGTATTCCATCTCATCTGCTGCAGCAATGCACTAGATCTTTTTAGTCGTCTGCCAGAGATGCAAAGATCACTATCAGGACAGAGCATGAGTCTGAATTGCTTTACTTGTGTACAGACAGCCAAGATGAACCTCATTTTGTTTCTTAGCTGGAGGGGTCACAACAGGCAAAATACTCATTTCTAGGCTACCTCCTCTTTATTTTTCAGTGTCTTCTGCAGTATCTTTTTTGAAACTTTGTAATCTTTTTCACTTTGCAATTGCTACAAAATGTTTTTGTGATATGCACTGCTGGTGCCAGTTTTTCATTAACCATTTAAGCACTAACATTTATAACTAGCAATGAAACTGAAGGGCATCTCAATTTAAGTCCAAGCCGTGGAAACAACCAAGATAAAAAGAAAATTTGTATCTGCACAGGTATTTTAAACTCAGGAGCCATAAAACACTATTAAAAGTCACCTGTCAAGAGACAGGCAAATCCATTTTCCTTATGTACATCTGGATATCATTTTGGGTAGTTTCACACACACAGGTTTAGACAGCTACAGCTGCAAAGCACACCAATTCCTGAAGTATAAAAGTGTTACGGGACATGAATGTTCAAAGTCTACCTGCCTCACACAACCAGAGAAGTATCTCCTGCCCCGTAGATCCACTAGAACTCCAGCTTCATGAATAATTGTGTTTAACTAGAGCCTTTCACAAACCCATAATCTTCTCAACTTAAGCAGATGGATTTCCGTAACAAACAAAGCAGAGGGAAGTTTGTCCACGACGATTAGCATGAGATCTAGCAAATCTTAAACAAGTGGTTAGCATTACCAGCATTTGGTAATAGGAACACTCCATGACAGCCTGCTCCTATAAAAAGGTGAGCCAAGTACAGAGTAGGAAAAATAATAAGCTTATTTTCCAAACAACATCACATCACGCTAAAAAATAATTCCACTTACACAAGCATCCTACTGTAAATGATTGTTTTCCTATTCCTCTCAATTAGGTTTGTTCTTCATGGACCTTTCTGGACTTACTGCTTTAATAAGAAATTTCTATCCCTGCCTTACCACCTTTTAATAAGCATTAACAATACTTTAAAAGAACTGTATTAACCATACAATTGTAACAAAGGATGCCCACGTGAAAATCAGTTAGGAAGCTATCAAAGCAGGTAAGAGTTTTGTACAGATACATCGAGGGATGTATGCTTTAGTTGATGTCGCTGTGTTAAATGTTGTGAAACAGAAACCAGTGGGCCTTTCTAGACCTGTCGGACCAGACCTCTGCCAGGTTGGATTCAGAAAATAAATTTCACTGATAAAAAGGGAAAAAAAACCCTATCAAGATTGTTTATCAAAATCCTGCAGAATGTGTACAAGTTTGTGTGCATATCAATGCAGTATGAAAATATTACCTTAGGATGGTACCAAAAAAACCACTGCTCGTAGTTTAATGGGTAAATGCTCATCCACAAAGGTCCTTCACTCTTACTGTTTTTAAAAGCAATTGAATTACAATAACATTTTTATATAGTGAATATTATAAAAAAGCAGCTTTGGTTAAAATGAAAATTAAAAAAGTTTAACTTATGAGCAACCTGTAAGGATCAAACATGTCTAAACTACTGCTTTGGAATGGATGAGAAGATGCAGAAATGGGCTATCAAAACGATGGAAGCAGACAAGCCTTTACACAAGGGACTAGAAGAACTTAACTCAAAGGGAATGAGGGACTTGTTGCTGTTCTCCCTCCCCCAGCATGTTTTTTCCTGTCAGAGAAGGGAGAGAACATCCACAAAACATGGGGGCATCAATTGAGCACCAGTACAGTTAGTGGTGGAGGATAGGAGGTAATTCCTGACCTCAGGGCAGACATGATCTGAAAGACACAACCATCTATCTGCTTTCACATTAGACACGATCAGCTTATAAAAAACTTAAATATCAGCTCAGGTATCAGCAAAGAACTGTGTCTAGGGAGTCAGGTATGGCATGCATTCCTGTTTCCCCATTTGAATAAGGCTACAGCAAGGATGATCCTACACTGAAGAGAAGAACAATAGGACCACGCCACACAGTCCAAAAAAGGTCTGAAGCACCCAAAGAACCATCAGGAGAAGTTTTGGTTTACTCAGTACTGGAAACTGAACCTGAAACCTTGTTAACTCCAGTCCTGGAAAACAATACGGGAAAGAGTCACAGAACAGTGACTCAACTGCAGATTTATAAAAAGAAGCTCTTGTGTGGACTTCACAATCCCAAGAGGTAGGTTCTTCCTCTCCCTAGAGATCAGTACACTATGCCTTGCTTTCTACAGCACATAATGGCTCTACACTAGGGAAATAACCTGCACTGAAAACAGGCATTTTGACACTAATCACCTTCATGAATTCAGAGAAAATCAACGTAGAAAAGCTGAGAAAGGTACAAAACTCAAGATGCATCCCTTTAATGGAAGCCAGGATTTTGGGTGGCAGCACAGGGAGACTTATAACAACCACAGGGGGATGAAGCTTTCGTTACATTTAAAACAAGAAACAGAACTAGAATGCAACCTCCTGAAGCAGGGACAGCAGTCACTTGCAAAGACCTGGGCACTCTGAACACCACCTGTCAGCAGCAATGTGTTCTTGTTAAGACTATCTTCTAGTCCTGCAGTAAGACCTTGTCTGTTTCTTTTTTACCCTTCAAAAAGAGCTCTCTTTGCAAATAAAAGAACAGTGAGAACACTGGGCCATGCACATTTACTAGTAGTTCCATCTCAATCCTAAAGGTGTCCCAGTGCTGTACCTCTCAATGCACCCTTTACAGGCAGAAACCTTCACACAGCATCCAACCCCATGAAGCAGGTGCTGTGGAGTTTCCTCAAGACGACAATTCAAACAGGAGTTTTATGTTTGAGAGACAAAATTAATAATCAGCTATTTAACAAGCAATACCTGACTACTGCCACCCCCAGCTCCACAGAGCAGACACAGCCTTCAAATGTTTGAATCTCCACAGTAATTTGTTCCGTACCCACACAATGAGCTGAAAGATGCTTAAAGCACAGATTTTGTCCTAATGTTTTACTTCTATTTTAAGACTCTGAGCTCAGAGTGGCAGGAGAAAGCAATGTAAAAAAAGCAGAAAGTCCTCCCAAAAATGCAAACTTACCAACACAGTCACAGCACTCATCCCAAAGTGTGCCCAGGCAGAGCATACACTCCTTACAGCAGGAACAGTTCCCTTCCCCAGGGCGGCACTGACACAGCTCCTGGAATCAACAGACACTCATTAAACTGCAGCAATCCCAGATGTAAAATAACTACACAGCAGAGTGATTTTTCCTCAAGCCACAACTCAAATTAGGGCATTAAAAAAGCTTAGTACACTAATACAGTGAGTAAACGGTGAAACGGCTCCAGCCAAAGAACCGATGTGAGTTTACAAGAGGATCTTTTGCAAGTTTGCTTTTTTTTTTTCTTAAAGGTGACATTCTGAAGACAAATCTGAAGTCAGCATTTAAAAGACAAAATATCCCATTCATAGGAAAGGTGCGTGCACTTCTGTGCATGCCTGAATCTACAAGTTCTTTGAATGTTTTTCCCATCACAACAGGAAATTCGAAGAAGGATGCTTCTTTATATATAAATAGTGAGCGTACATTATAATTTAGCTAAAAAAGAAAGCTACTGTAAGCCACATGTGCCTACTCAAGACACGCATGATGTCTACCATCACACCTATCCCTGGATTCTAAGAGGAACTTACCCAGTTAAGTCGTCCAACCACAGGATTTTCTGCATCTCCAAATACTTGTTACACATTGCTCTCTGTTGGCAACATTAGCAACGAGATTTCGCACCCCACCACCCAGGTCTAGACGATTCATTTTTGCTTTTATGAAAACAACTCTATGCTTCGTCCCTCCAAATTGACACCTTGGGATACCTACAAGACTTCTAGAGCCTCTAGAAAGTGAAATGACCTACACATGTATTTTTCTTTAACCATTAATAACCTAAAAAGATGGAAAAGGCATGGAAGCATAAAGACAAAATCTTTCTCTTCATACTACCTAAGCCCAAAGGCACTGGTTTAGCAGTCCTGCTGGAGACACACACTTGTGGATCTCAAAGCATGGAAAAAGCCTACATGGATGAAGAAAATCTAAAAACCAGGCGACATCCTTCCCTCTAGCTCAAATCCGTACTAGTAATTCCAGTTTGGCCAAAAGACTGTGGCTACATGACAATAATTCACAGCCTTGAATTACATCATAGCGCAAAACACAGACAAGCCAAGAAGTCCCTTTGGTTGTCCTGTCTAAGAATTTGGTTTTGATGACGTCAGTCTGGCTATCACATTACACACAACTGGGGAGAAAACAAAATCCCGTTACTGGAAACACCGACCGCGGGATCCTTCCACCCCTGGCTTTACTGGAAGGGCCATCGGCACATCGCCGTTACAAACCAGGCCAGGGAGGAGATTATGCCCATCCCCACTCTTGGATCCCGTTATCCAGAGGCAGAGGAGGGACACACTGCAGGAGACACACATGGGCAGGAGAGAAGGGCAGGAAGGTGGTTTGGTTTGAAATTCTCCTATCCTGGAGTCACCACCCATGGTTCCACCCCAGCTGGGACAGGGACACCTCTCCTTACAGGCAGACACCAACGTCCCCTGCAAAGTGAGTTCACAGTGACTTGTTTGCCCCACTAACTGATTGGGAGTGAAGTCCTGCTCCACACACATTTCTGCAATATGCAACCCCGGTAACTATTGAATTTTTACTTACAGAGTGGAAAACTACCAAGATTTATTACTTTTTCATCCTCGAAATTTATGAATGGCACCTATCACTGTTTCCACATAAACTGTGCTATTTCCAAGTAAAAGACCAAAAACAGGCTGATTGACAAAATATATACAATTTTTCACAAGAGGAGACACCATAAACTTAGAAAGATGACTTATGTGAATGAATGCATTTCTAAAATATTTATCTTACCATTCGATAAACAGATTTTGTCAGCCTTTAGAATAAAAAGCCTGAATAAAACAACTTTAAAAATAACCATGAGTACTGTTACTTTGGCCAGAGAATAATATTAATATATATTAGCATTAAAAATATCCAATTTATTCTTCAACAGTAAAACTGGGCAA
The DNA here is from genome assembly GCA_013397175.1 of Platysteira castanea. Classification (NCBI taxonomy): domain Eukaryota; kingdom Metazoa; phylum Chordata; class Aves; order Passeriformes; genus Platysteira; species Platysteira castanea. Next base: position 1,379,067 of record VYXC01008466.1, on the reverse strand, counting down.
ACAACTTTTACTTTTTTAAGACACCAACAAACCAGCATGTGGTAGGAGGCAATTCTCACTAAACTATTAAATGTAATGCATGAATAGGAGCCAGAAAATTTACTAAACTGAAGTTGTTTCACTTTTATGGAAGAGTATTCTAAGAGAATTAAATGTAACCTTAAATTCTGCACTTGCAACATGTTAACAAAAAATTCTGCTCAGCATCTAAGTGTGGAAGTACTGACTTGAGGACAGCATCATTACACCTACCAGTATTGCAACAAGTTTGTTTTTACAGGAAGGGCTTATGAACAACGCAATATTTAAGAATTTTTGTTGTTGTTCGGGCGTTTTGTTTGTTTTTTATTATTATTTCTTTATTTTAAACTTGGAGGGAGAGGAAGGAAGAAAGAACAACGTAAATAATCAGTCTTCTGCCACTTCGGGGCAGTAACTGTACGTTTTTCCATATATCTGTTTGCACATCCATGGCTTCTTTAACCAGTTTTGAGTCCTCCTCCCTGACTCATCCACACTGGATACTGGTACAGGATGCATCTTTTTAAAAGAATGCTTACATGAGACGTGGGTGAAGCGAGGCAGAATAAGGAACGTTCCTCTTTGATAGCTGGGGGTGGTGAGGCGTCAGTGGAAGAAAATATTACTCATAAGTCAACTTGGCAGCTTCCCAAGCTGAACTACTGAAGGTGCATCAGAGAATGTATTTTGCTAGGCAAGAAGAAAGCCTCACAGTTTAAAAATACAGTATTAAGTAGGAAGTAGGCATGTTTGTACAATAGAGATACTCCTGCTCCAGAGAGCAAACAAAAATTTTTAGAAGATGTTCAACACCTGTGTTTTTTTCAAAGCTTTCTTGAAATTCCAGAGAATATTTTCTTGTGTCAGGGAGAAGCAAGACCTAAAGGCATTGGAAACCTCTCCGCAAACTGGAAGCGGGAGTGAAAGAAAGAGAGCTTCTTTTTCCTAAAACAGTTTAGTAACAGAAAATCTCCTGGAAGCAAACCAACCAGAACTGTTTTGTTAACCCAACTGGGTTACGTACTGCAGCTACAACATGCACACTGAAAGCAATTTTTAGATGCCAAAGCCCTGAAGTTAAGGAGTGGCATTTATTTCATACCACAGGGCTAAAATGTCTTGGAAATCCTTTCAGGCTGACAAGTTTGTACACAAGATTAACAGGAGGCGAAGAAGACAGATGGAAAGAGATTTTAATTGGAACGATACCACACCAGCTGAGGTGGCTGCAGGTCTGTAGAGCTCGGGAGAGAAAATCCTGTTTTCTCCAGGAAACAACTCCTCTTTAGAAGGATCGTAAACCCATGTCTGAATTATAACACCATTTGTTTCCTACACACAGCAACAGTTTCAAGCACTGTTGCAGATGAGGCAGCAAAGCTCAGCTTCCAGCCCAATACGGACATTCCACCCCAGCCTGACTCCTGCCGGGAGCTCTGCACCTCAAGAGCCAACCTGGGACTCGTCTCAAACCCGTTCGCTGTGAACAATTGTGGGAACGTCTCATCCTAGAGGTTTCTGCCTTCAAGGATTTCCTCCATGTTGCAAGGACACAATATGCGCCTCCCCTCCGCCCAGCGAGCGTAACTGGCCTTTTCATCTCCTCCACACATGGAAACATCAAAACAACCCACGCGGCCAAGTCAGCAACAGATGTGCTGCAATAAACACTGCAGCGCACACGTCCTGTGCACCCAGGGCTCCACCTGGAACGCACGGCAACAGTCGCTCACGGACTCCAACGCCCCAGTCCCAGGGACACGGGAAGGAGCTACAGCCAGAGCCTTCCAGGGAACTAACTGTGAGGATTCATTCTCTACACTTCCCAGTCTTACCCACAACTCCCTCAACAACTACAGGAAGCTGCAAGGTTTCTTAGCAAAAGCTGAGCTTATGCAGAGAGATGCCTTAAGCTATTTTCTTACAGGCCTTTGCTTATGGAAAAAAGAAGAGCCCCAGTGAAGCTAGAGCCCAAGATGCAAAGGGAAAGCTGAATCCATGCAAGTTGTTGATCTCATGCACTATTCTGGATCTAACAAAATAAATATTTATGTAGGGACCACCCTTAAGCAGAGCAGCTCCTAAGGAGTGGCAGTAATGACTGTACTGACTTCTAGCCATGCTGGCAAAAATATTTATGTTAACTGTATTCTTTTTGAGAGAGCAGGTCTCTTGACTCTGTCTCCAGGACAGGCAGCCTTGCTTTCTGCACACAGATGCAGATGACAAACATTCACAATCTGTTTGTTCCCCCAGTTGTCTCTGAGTGACATTATCTTGGTTTCAATATATGGATTTTGCCGAACTTGAACAACGATAAAAGTCAGTGAGGGAAAAATGTCATGCTATAGTCAAGCAACCTCCCTCAACATGGTATTTTATTTTTAAGTTCAGATTTCTCCAGGAGAGTTTAGAGGGAAAAAAAATACCCCATGGATATACTCTACTTGCATACCTATCCAGGAAAGAACGTGCATTTCATATACCAGTGCGGTGCTTCTGCCAAGTTTAAAAAAACCCCCAAAAAATCCAAGAAGAAAGATGACAATTGCTTTAAGTCAAAGTTTTAGGATACTTCCTATCCACAATCAGACTAGTCTGACCTGATCTGTTCTTCTGTAAAGAATGAATACTGACTGGTAAGTCAGGCCTGTGTGCAGGAAGACAGCAGGCAGACAGTGGAAATGAACAGTGTAATTCCCCTGCAACTGCACACAACTCACGTGGCCTGGGCTACTTTAGGGTCTCAGAGATCTGCATGTGATTTTGATTTTAGGGAAATGCTTTAAAACGGGACTCCACATCATCTGTACAAAGTAAGAGAGAATACACCTACCGCAAGTAAAGCAGTTCAGTGGTTTCTCTGCATGCACAGGGCTGTGCTGCTACAGAGATGCCAACATAATCCAAGGAAAGCACAGTTGTATGAGCCATTTCCATGCACTGCTGAAACTCAGCCATTTATTGCCAGCTGCGTAAGGACTCCAGTAGTATTAACTCCACCCCTCCCAGGCTGTGCTCTACTCAGACTAGCTCATAAAAATAAAGTTTAAATGCTTGCTGTCTCAAGCTTGACTCGATAAGGAGGAGGTGTCTGTTCTTTCATGGACAGTAGACTCCATCAGTGGCACCAGAAAAGGAGACACATCTTCCCTGTTCTCCCCTTTGCTTACAGCAAAACAAGCAGCAGACCAAGAGCTTCCAGGACCAAAATCTAGCATCTGGACCAACAACTTTCCCTGAATCAACAAATCCGTACCACTGGATTTACTATTTAAGTGCCGTGTACATCCAATGCCACAATTAGCATGTTACTTCTTACAGGTTTCAATCCTAGAGCTGATTTTAAAAAATGCAAGAGAAGGGGCTTATAAGTGCATTGGTCTGTCACAGCACAATGTCCAACATGCCATCAAAACCACTGGAGTTCTGTTTGAAAAGGTAAAAATCAGAAGCCTCATTCTTGCTCCCGTATTTAACAACTCCACAGACTGTGGTCGGGCTGGAAGAAGCAGCAATTTTTTTTTTTTTTTACTTTTAAAGCAATGGCAGTGCAGAAGCCAGGAAGAAGACGGTTCAGCCTACAGTCGGCCTTCATTCCACAGGATGGATTTGTGAATCTGGCAAATGTTTTTATTTGTAACCCAGACAAATTTTAAACGGAAGTCAGTGAAATGAAGTAAACATGGAAATGCTTCAGGCCACTTCTGCATCTCTTTTCAGGCTGTGACCATGCATTTACAGTAAGCACACTCGCATGTTACTGCCATATGATGTTTGTGCTCTGCTGCTGCGTTTCCAATCTACAAAGAGGCGGTAGGGAACAGTTACTTTTAAAGAAGCTGCAGCTGACCACAGGAAGCCTCCTTTTTCAGTCTGGAGTCAAGAAGGATGCTCCATATGCCATTACAAAAAAAATACTTGGTAACTACCAGAACTGCTCGCCATTTTGCTAGAAAAGGCCCTTTTGTTCTGCTACACACCTCTTAACTCCTGCCCTAAGAAGAGCAACCTGGTCTCACTCTGTTTCTTGCACTGCACAGACATGCAGTCAGTCAAAAGCAGCATCTGAATTTAACATCCATTTCCTACCAGTTCAGCTCATAAGTATTTGATTTGGTTTTCAGGCATCTTTTAATTCACTGTACAAACCTGATGTTATGGAGAGCATCAGGCATCAACTCCTGACCCTTTGCTTGAGATTTAAGGAACTGGACAAATTGAAAGTTAAGGGGAACATCTCAGAAAGACATAATCCTTGGCTTGAAAAAGTTTCAATTAAAAAAGAAGAAACATGCCCATATAAACATGCACTTGGTATTCTCTATCTATAAAATGGTTGTTAATCTGCATTTATAGGGGTTGGAGACCAAAAGGTAAAAGAGACACTACTTAATATAAAATACCAGTAATTTGTATCTTTTCAGGACACAGCTTTAGGACTGTTTTTTGAACACTCGAAAGCAGATGAAGGACACACGACTCGTACCTGTATCAGGCATTTACTGACGTCGCTGGCACAGAGAGCTTTGTTGCAGCCTATCGAGGATGGGATCCACAGCAGGAACAGAAGGACAGTGACTGTGGGAGCCGTGATGTAGTGTGACCTCATGTTTCCTGCAGGTGAGCAATTTTCACAAGTACTTCAACCAGCACTGAAATAAAAACCAGCGACTGAAAAGGCTTTTGGAACACAAGTAAATTCTATTCCATTCTCCCCTTGCAATTCCTTCAATAAATATGAATATTTTTTTTAAAGGGGTACTTAACAACAAACCCAAAACCTCCTCCTCCAACTAACTTGTTTATATAAAGCTTTCTGCTATTGCACCTTTGGATTAAAACTGCAACAAACTTGACGTGAGCAATCTCAAGTTTGCAGTATCAAATATGACATCCTATAAGCAGTAATGATTAAAAAAAAGCCTCGGATGAGAAAACCCACCAAAGGAGACTTAATTTTGTAAATGCCCAAAGTAGACAGATGGGTTTTGTGTAATACCTCCTAAGGTACAGAGAGGTCTGTAGGACCAAGGCCAGACAGCAACCTTTTACAACAAGGTAAGTTGCCCCTGACATCTTTAATGCAGACAGGAAGTTGTTTTCCCATGGACACCTGGATGTCACACAAGCTTTCAAACCAATCACAAAGTTGTTAACTTATTTTTTTTAAATATACAGACACCAACATTAAAAAATAAAAAGTACTAGACACTTTGAACAATGTAACTTTCAAGAGCCAAGCAAGTGTCTGAGGTCAACCAGAGACAACGAGCATCTGCTACTTCAAACAGACAGAGGAACTGGGTTTGTTCAAAGCATTCCACTTTTTTCCCTTTGTGAAAACCCAGCCTGTCGGCAGGTGGTATTTGCGACAAATATATCACGATTAGCAGCGTGCCACTGAGTTTCGACTTGTACTTCGCATATGAACCCGGCCAAAAGAGGACCTACTGCAACAGGCACTGTACCAATATATAATAAAAGGCAGCCCGTGTTTGGGCAAGCTTACAGTGAGCCTGTATTGTTCTCCTAAGAGAGAAAGAATGCTAATGGAGCACTGGATTGCTTTCTTTTGGTATCTAGAAATATTCTTCTGTTTTATGAACTACAAAACCCAACNCCCCCCCGCCCCCCCCCGCCGCTCTGGTTCCGATTCCCCGACCGCTGCTTTCCCAGACTTTTATCCGGCGTGGCGTTCCCCCGGAGCAGGACCCCCGCCCGCCGCTCCTCCTCTCCTGCAGCCCACCCCGGCGGCACCGGCTCAGCATCGCTCTCCCGCTCCGCCGGGATCGCACCCGGGGCGGAAAAGACCACAAAAACCCGCTCTCGGCTCCCCGTCCCCGCCGCGGCTCCCGAGCGGCCCGGGCCACNAAGCCTCGGATGAGAAAACCCACCAAAGGAGACTTAATTTTGTAAATGCCCAAAGTAGACAGATGGGTTTTGTGTAATACCTCCTAAGGTACAGAGAGGTCTGTAGGACCAAGGCCAGACAGCAACCTTTTACAACAAGGTAAGTTGCCCCTGTCATCTTTAATGCAGACAGGAAGTTGTTTTCCCATGGACACCTGGATGTCACACAAGCTTTCAAACCAATCACAAAGTTGTTAACTTATTTTTTTTAAATATACAGACACCAACATTAAAAAATAAAAAGTACTAGACACTTTGAACAATGTAACTTTCAAGAGCCAAGCAAGTGTCTGAGGTCAACCAGAGACAACGAGCATCTGCTACTTCAAACAGACAGAGGAACTGGGTTTGTTCAAAGCATTCCACTTTTTTCCCTTTGTGAAAACCCAGCCTGTCGGCAGGTGGTATTTGCGACAAATATATCACGATTAGCAGCGTGCCACTGAGTTTCGACTTGTACTTCGCATATGAACCCGGCCAAAAGAGGACCTACTGCAACAGGCACTGTACCAATATATAATAAAAGGCAGCCCGTGTTTGGGCAAGCTTACAGTGAGCCTGTATTGTTCTCCTAAGAGAGAAAGAATGCTAATGGAGCACTGGATTGCTTTCTTTTGGTATCTAGAAATATTCTTCTGTTTTATGAACTACAAAACCCAACACCCTCAACGAGCAAAAAAAAGTGGAAAATACATTAAAAAGGCACGATCCGGACATTGCAAGTCTGTGTCCGATTAGTCCTTCTTACAATGGTTATTAAACGCCTCTGAATCTCGCTGTGCTGGGCACGCCGCCATCTGTACCACGCAGGGCTGGGGAGACCCCCCTGCAAGACCCGGGAGCACGCACGGAGAACACGGGATCTTTTCCCTCAGCTGGGGGTCACCGCTTTCCGCCCCTGCTACCCGGAGCCAAGAACGCTTCCTTCCAGCGGCTGCCGGCCCGGACCCGGCGGGTGTCGCATCCCGGGCGCGGGAGCCGCGGCGAGCACGCTGCCTGGCGAGGGGAGCGATCCAGGCGTGCTCCCGCCCGGCTCGGGCGCGGGGCTGCGTTACATAAAGGGTCCCGAGGAGCGGGGCCGAGCGATGCCGCCTCCACGCGCACCCCTCGGATGCGCACCGGGGTCCGGGTGCCCCTTCCCCCGCCTCCCCCCGCCGCTCTGGTTCCGATTCACCGACCGCTGCTTTCCCAGACTTTTATTCGGC
>VYXC01008466.1:1310238-1370439 GCA_013397175.1 Platysteira castanea | reverse complement strand
GAAAAAAGCCCGGAACAAATACTGGATTCAAATCAGAGAAGCCAAGAGATCATTATCTACGGGATTGGAACATTTGGAGCAATAAAACTTTTACTAAAAAGTTGAAATTGAAAAAACTCAGTTGCACAGACCTTGATACTGGAAAATCGTCTCTCCTTATAAAAAAGACACAGGCTAATGCTAAGAAAAATCTGCCTTCAGATCTCCTTACAAGATACTGCCAAAATATTTTTCTTGTCTCCTGCATCCCAAGTATTTTTGTCACACACTTCTTTTCTAACACAGCCAAGACTCCTGCAGCCCAGTTTATCTTTTCTGTTCTTTTTGCTAGCCTTTTAATTACTCCTATCGCATACTTCTGCCACTTCCAGCCACGTCTGTTACTTTTTACTACTCTAGTAAGTATCTGACAGCAGTAACTTGTACCCACTTACTGGTTAACACCTTGAAGCTTTATCCATATTTCCTCATCTTTTCAAGCAGATAATACAGATTTCTGCAGCATTTTAAGATTTCAAGCTATGTTCAGAAGAGTATTTAACTCTGAGAAGAAATTTGCTTTTTCCTCAACAGTTTCAATTCTGAGTGAGGTCAGGAAGATATTCCTGTAATAAAAGCAGGAACAACTTCTTCCACAGGTACCTAACAAATTAAAAGTGAAAAAAAAAAGTTACAGGGCAGGAACTACATATTAATTGGTGTTACTGTGCTTCAGTTACTATTTATTCTTAACTGGCACTAGCAATGATGTACAGAAGGAAGGAGCCTGCTGTCCACAGAGTCTCTTGTTCATGGCCTGTTTGCCCTCTGCCCCAGAAAATGCCCCCTGGACCTTCACACAAGCACAAGGAGTAAGTTCTCTGTGGTAGCTCACCTAGTAATGAAAAATCAGTTCAAACCAAGGATTTTACACCTCCTACTCTGAGTAACCAGGTCTCCTGCCCAAGCCTCATTTCTTTCAGAAATAATTGCGCAGACATCAGATCCCAAGCATTCTTGAATAATTTATGGCCTGGAGGGTAACAAATCTTTTTCATGAATATCTGTAACCTCCTACTAATAAATAATTAACTGTCTCCTCATTAACAGTATTAAGAATAAAACAAGCATTAAATATAAAAGTGTGGGGATTTTTTTTTAACTTTTCCAGTGAGCCTCCTTATATATTCCAGGAATGCTAAGGTTTGATGTACCAAGTGTTCCAATATTAAGAAATTCCAACTAATGACCAATAGAATTTATTAAATATTATATTTACAACTATTTACATATCCCTTCCATAGATTAATATTAAAATAGACAATATACAATTTAAGAATTTTAATTCAAAGGCATTTTGTTGGAAAAAATAGGCTCTATTACGAGACCACCATATAAGAGCAAAAGGGTTTTTTTGTCTTACACAAAAATATTTTCATTATAGGAAGTCATAGGTATGGCATTACAACAGCAGACTAATATGAAGTATGATTTTGTAAATATTACAATAGTTTGGGTATCAGTTATTGAAGGGAAGGAGTTCAGAGTCCTGTGGAGCATGCAATACAGTTCAATCCTTTTACAGTCATGGTGATGAAACGAGCAGCTAAATCAAACGCATGCCATACAAAAAGGAACTGCCAACCAGGAACACACTACACTTAATAAAAACGACAACTTTGGTCCAATAAACATTAGACAAAAACAGTTTTACAGTTAAAATATCTATTTTATACAGGTTTGAACATTAATTACAAGACTATTTACATTTGCACAATATGTATAAAATAAATTATTTAAAAATGAAGACAATATTACATCTTTTTCCAAAAAGAAATCTGTACAGTAATTTACAAAACATAATAAGATTAATTAACTATTTTCCTCCAAGTCTTACATTTTCTTCCACAGGCTTTCTCATCATTTATCTGTGGGAGTTCAACTGTTACTGAAGTTTCATAATACAAAGCTTTATAGCAGATTTTAAGTATCATTTGCTTTTTGGTGGATGTTTTAGTTATTAACAGCTTCCAGCGCTGTAAACTCACCAGGTTTTGTCATCTTTTTCAGCAATAAGCTCTAAAGCTTCAGGCAATTTTAAAATACAGATAACAGCAGTTACTGGGAATCCAAACTTAAAAGTTCGCATCCATCTTCCATATTTGAACAAGAGTCTGTGCCACACTTCTCTGTAGGAACACGTGAATTATTAAGAAAGGTAGTATTCCACAGAATTAAGTGCTCTGTCTCGAAAGAAAAATACCTTTGTGCATCACTGCACCTCAGTCTCTAGCTGTCCACGGGAAGTGGCGAGCCAGACGATGCTGGTTGTCATATGGGCGTCAATTCAAAGTCATCATTAACATCAACAAGAGGAACATAAAACTCCTGAATTTCATAAATGCTGATAGATTTGTATGTAGCAGGATCAAGCTCTTGCAGTTTAAGCTGCCACTCCAGTCTCTGCACCGCGTTCAGCGCCGCTGCTTCGTGCTGCTGCCTCATCAAAAGGCACGTCTGGTTTGAAATTGAGAATGAAGTTATTGAAATATTTGAAAAAATATTACTGCAACAAGTTTAAATGCAGGAAATATATCTAAGAGCCTCTCTGGTGACAGTAAATAATTTCCCCAGTATATATTTAGAAATTTGCAGAATATTCCATTACACTACATGGCAACAAAAGTTAGGTTTTTTTTATACTGATAGACCTTCCTCTGTGTTACCTCCACAAAAGCCCACAATACTGCACACAAATCTACTATTTATTCATCTCATCTTCATAGGGACATTAGAGGGTTTTTTTAAGTGGAAAGACAAAGGAATGTACCTTTAATTTGTCGAATTTATCATCAACATCCTGTAGCCATGACATGAACTGTCTTGCATTAAATCGATCCCTCACCGATGTTTTGCTGTCATCAGTCTGCAAAAACCAAAAATGTATTCACAAACCTGATGATTCAATCTTAAACATACTTTAAAACACAAAACCTGCTCTGTAGGACATAAACAATCCCACAGACACTGCTTCCAAGGGAAAAACAGATTCAAAGTACAAGGGTATATGAAAGTATAAATGTTGACCAACAGTTCCACTGCAAGCCAGCTGCTCATTAAAAATGGGTATTTTCAGATTTCCTCAAGCTATTTACTGTGCTCTGGTTCTGAAATTTAGAGTGAGAGACTTAAAGATTTATACCTTAAAGTCTTAACTAATAAAAGGCAGATCCTTCCACAAAATTACTGTCTCTCCTTTTAATCTTTAAAATTCAGTAACAAATTAAATCAATATCCCTAAGGAAAAAGCAAAAACATTAATAACCAAAAACTTAAGCAGCCTGATTTAACTGACTGCAGAAGTACTGGATGCAATAAAAAAACTATTTTTACCATCACAATCCCCAAAAGGAGATTAAAAAAAGTGAGCAGACCTGTCTTATACATCCTGCTTAACGAAATCGTTTTTTTAAAAATTCCAACTATTTCATAAGAATTTGGAATGTCACATCTGCCCACTGTGAGAAACCAGATATACTCTATACATAGTCCTAAAGCCAGACTACGTCAATATAGCATTTAAGTAATAACCACTAAATACAACAACCTGCTGTCACTCTTTGAGGGAGAAGACACTGCAGGAATTTGTATACTGTAGCAGCAGGAACAAAAAGAAGCCCAACCAAATATGCAAAGATTGGCCTTTCTAGAGACCAAAATTAGTATTTGCTAATGACAGAATGCATTACAAGACAATGTTTTCTTATGCATCTACATTCTTCCCATTAAACAAATTTAAATCAAACCATCAAGTTGGTAGTAAAAACCACTGATTTCAACTACATAAAAAAATTTCATAATTTGCTCAACATTATAGGCAATGTAATTTCCTAAGAAAAATTACCACAGATTGAAACACAAAGCTGTTGAAGTAGTGAGGGGGGAAGAAGAGGCATTTCACTACTGCTCTTGTTATTATATAGATGGTCAAAAAAATGGCAGTACTTGGGGGGCACACACAACACCTCGACTTCTCCCCCAACAAAGATTCCCTTTGTTTCACAAAACTCAAATAAGAACCAGCTTATTTAAAATGAATTGTAAAATGTTAACTACAAAAATGCAGTTCTAGACACAACTCATGTATTTCTCATTTCTAAAAAGCCCAAGGCCTATAAATTGGGACAGAAGTAAAGCAAAGGACATTTGGAATTTTGGAAGAGAAAAATTTTTGCCCTCTCAGTTAGATTTACTAAGGAAATGATGCTTTGAAAATTTATCTGTATGAAGCTTAGAATGAGACAACAATAAACTGTATCTCCTGGTGAGAGCACAGCTCTAGTTCTTTAAAGACTGGGAAAAATGTAGTAACTGACTGAAGAAACACCAGAAGCTGTAATGATTCTATAAAGGGCTCCAAAACTAATGTAAAACCTCCCGTATGTTGGAAATGTATGTGTTTCATTTTAAAATGCCCAAAATCCAATGCATCTACACTTTTATTACACCCAGAACATCAACATTTCCTCCTTGCATTATGTGCTCCTTACAGTCACTGAAACAGGTGTCAAACGCGGGTTCCATTTTTGTTAGTTGGAAAAACTGTCCACAAAATACCAACACCATGAGATTATTTTCTCTTAGAGATACAGCTGCAGCCAACTTTTGAGTGACGGTCCATATGACATACAGAGATTGTGAAGCACACTGCTTATTTTATGTTTTAATCAGGACTAAATACCCACATTGAACATGTAAATAACATGGCACAAGTAAGTCACATGAAGCCTGAAGTCATTTTGAGAAAGGTTATTTCATCTGGTAGCATCCAACATTTCACTGCTGTGCATCTGTTTTTTACGGAACAGTTCTAGTGACTGCCTTATATAGAGGAGGAAAGTATAACGTGGATATGTCCACAAAACATTTCCAAATTTCATAACCAATTTCATCGCTTCCCACACTAGTGCATTCCAATTATCTGGATTACTGATAGAAATGATCTTCCACGCTGATAATTTCTTTGTTGACGTTTAAACTATCTTTGCAAGCTTCAAAAACATGTTCTGTTCATGACTGAAATCTGTTTTTGTAATAAAATCAGCAGAGGAATGTTCTTATTTTATCCCACGCATAATTTCTGCAGGTGAAAGAAAACCAGACATGGTACAAAACAGAAAAACCATGTCCATAACACCCATATCCTCCTATTACTGTACACCCAATTGAGCCCCAATATAAATAACAGCCTAGAGGGAGCAAAATCTTAATTCCAGGCAAATCAATGACCATTTTGCTACGGGAACAACGGGAACAGAATTCTCTCTGAATGCTTGAGGAGTCAGGCTAGCCAGACCTTTCTGTCTGAAGCTGTGAAGGGGTCAATCTTTACCTGAGCATCCAGAGGCACGTTGTACACCTCAGCATCCAGCAGCACAGTGCAGGCACTGAAGGGCAGAGTTTGATTAGCCAAGGTCCTTGCTGCTCGGTAGTGAACACGTAGAACCTCTTGCTCATTAGAGACAATAAGCTTTTCCTAATTAAGATATCAACATAGAAATAAACATTTAGTAAGTTAAACATTCATAAAAATGCCCACATATTTACAAATTTCTTTCTAGGGCTTACACTTCTGAACAGCATGAGAAATGGGCTGGTGAAGGCAGGAGGGTTTGTTCTTCTAATCAAATCCAAAATTTCAATTCAGTGATGCAAAGAGTGTCCCATGGATGCCAGAACTGAAAACACCTTCTGCTTAGCCCCAGCCTCCACTGATGGCTGAATGCTTCCATTTACTGAGGCAAGTTCTAGTTAATGAGGGTGGTGAAAGATGAAAGGTAGGAGGAGCACAGCGTTGGGATACAGGTTTGTGAATGTTTACTGCATGAAGACTTTTACTCCAGGCACAATGGCCAAGCAAAATGCAGCAGACAGATAATTTGCAGGATAATTTTTGTTTAAAACAACATGCAGTAACTCCCTAAATTCATACCTGCATAGATATTCTTTCCTAAACTGAGACAAGAAAAATATAACTCACTTGATAAAGCTTGACTTACAGTTGAATAAAGTGGATTTCATTTGAAGAACAGCCTATATGAGCAAAATAACTATAAATATGCACAAATTTTTAAGACAAAGAAGAGTGTTTGATGTGTTTACTGCTCTGCAATATAATGGCTCTAATTTTTATCAAAATAAAAGAAGGTGGATTAAAATATTATATTGTATTTCCTTTTTTTCAGAAAACAGGAAAAGGATCACCTTTCCTTTGGTTAGAATCAGAGTCTGGGTTGGAAGGGACCTTAAATACCACCTTGTTCCAATCCCCGTGCTGTGGGCAAGAACCCCTCCAACTAGATCAGGCTGTTCAGGGCCCCACACAGCCTGGCCTTGGACACTGCCAGGGATGGGGCATCCACAGCTTCTCTGGGCAACCTGTTCCAGTGCCTCACCACCCTTATAGTGAAGAATTTCTTGCTAGTATCTAATCTAAATCTCTCCTCCTTTGGTTTACAACTGTATCTCCCCTTGACCTATCACTACTTGCCTGTGTTAAAAATAACTTTCCCTCTTTTATATAAGCCCCTTTAAATACTAAAATGCCTCAATGAGGTCTCCCTGGAGCCTTCTCTTCTCCAGGCTGAACAGCCCCAGCTCTCTCAGCCAGTCTCCACAGGAGAGGTGCTCCAGCCCTCTGATCATGTGTTTGTGGACCTCCTGTGGACTCACTCCAACAGCTCCATGCCCTTCCTGTGCTGGGGACCCCAGGGCTGGATGCAGCACTGCAGGTGGGATCTCACCAGAGCAGAGGGACAGAATCACCTCCCTTGCCCTGCTGGCCACAATTTTTTTAGCTGCAACTGATTTCTGTTCAGTCAGAACTCGAACCATGTTTACAGTCTTTGTGCTTCTTATTTTATACCTAGCTTTACACACTGAAATACTAAATTCAAGTAGAAGCCCTCCCTCAGCTGGGTTTGTTAAGTCACACTGAAACTGTCAATTGAAAAAGCATCACACTGGGTTTGATGAGGCAGCTCCTTGTATAACTATGTGGAAATCCTCAAGATACATCCATGTCAGAAAGAAGTCCTGCCTGTGCTCACAAGCAATCTGGTTCACAATACTGGCATCTAAAGCTAGGTTACCAAGGAAAAAGGGCAACCTAAAAATAAGGAACACTCCTAAACCATGAATATTTTCTCTATTTCTGTGCTGAAACTCAGTGATGCCTACAGATGTAGTTCTAATATAATTTTAGGCAGCTTCTCAGCAGAACATTGCAAAACATGTTTTACTCTTAGAGCCAGACGTGTCTCCTCTCAATACAGAATTCACTGTTTCTTCAATTCTTTTAAAACAGTCAATCTGGTTCTGAAGTCTACAACCATCCTTAGCTTTCAAACTAGAGTGTGAAGCTTCCTTCCCACTGCCTCTACGATAAATCTGGGACACAGAGCAATCAACAGGAAAAAGCTGCTATCTTACCACCTTGAGGGTTCTGCTAGCAGCTGTTCAAACCATTCCCCCCCGCCCCTTAGAAGTTTCTTCAATTCATAAATTTGGGTAGAAAGAAGATTATTTCTAAACATTCTTAAATCGAGAAAAATGTAGTCTGTTCATTGAAAAGGAAAAAAATCCTAAAGCTTATATCTGGGAAACAATAAAAGTACATTAGTCTTACCCTTTCAATACTGTGCTGTAAACGTAGTTTCATCCTTACAACCTCCTGCTGTTTAAATAGTTCCTTAAGTGGGTCCGACAGTGATGGAGGTGGTGTAATCTGAGGAGAAAGTTTTATAAAAAGTATAGTGAATATGTATTTAACATGTTTATGTATTTATGTATAGTGAATATGTATTTAACATTGTTTGTGTGAGCTATTAAAAAAGACCCAAGAAACAATAAGGAAGACATTTTTAAAGAAAAACATGAGGTTTTTACTTTCCATTAATTATGTGAACTCAGTGTGTTTGCAATAAAAGGTTTTAAGGATTCCATACCATAAAATTAATAAACCCAAGTGAAAATGGCATTTCAAGCTGTTTAGTGCTTTTAACCAGTCATTATCAGCATTCCATAGCTGTTCTTTTTAAAAGGCTATACTGTAGAATATAGTAAGAATACAACTTGCTTTCAGTTTTAAAGACTCTTTAAAGCACAGCTGTTCATTTTCAGAAGATAAAAACTGCCTAGCAAAAGGCAGGAGCAAAAAGCAAAAAAATAAAAGTATTGCTAAAAAAAACCCAAAACCACTTGATATATTCATACAGAAGCAACAGCATTTTACACTGCACAAAAGATAACCAACCATACTCCTAAATCTTGCAATCATGCAGAACACAGGCAAGCACAAAAAAGTAGACTAGAGCCCCAGACAGTGGCTTGAAAAAGTGTTTCTTCTTGTCAGTTAACCAAGTAAGTTTTTAAAAAAACTTATTCCTTAAAAAGAAAATAATTGTAAAAATCAAATAGCCTTGAGTTACATATCAATACTGTTACTGATCTGCTATACTATAAACATTTTGCATCTTCAGTCAATTACAGTCAACAACCAGAATTACTGTCTGGTCTGAGCTGTATGACAATCACTGACAAGGCACCTGCAGCCCTCCTGGCACCTGTGCACCTAACACAATCATAATTCTCTTCAATAAAACAGATCCTTCAACTGCCAAGAAGTAATAAATCCATTATGGAAATAAGAGACACACTGTTGATTAAACTAGATTATTAGTATCAATCTTGCACCTATATATTCCAATAACGAAGTGATTTATCTACCAGAAATGCTTGAATTATTATTATATTGGAAAATTATTTCAGGACAATTTTTTCCCCAACTGGAAGTTAGCCATTGTCTTTGGAATTAAAGAACATAATGAGTAACTAATTGCAGTTCATTCCTTAAATTATTATATGGTATAAAATGACATTAAACTCCTTCATATATCAAGCTATAGAACAGGATACACTTCCTAGTGTATACATTTTTCTGGATACATTTTTCTTAGTGAAAACAGTTTGGCTCTCAAACCCGTAATATTTATGGCATATGCCATTTTGTGTAAGTCACCAGTATTAAAAACAAATACATCCCCTATAGTTTAGTTTTTCCTGAAAACTTTGCATTCATGGTATAGTACAACAGTGCTGTCACAGTCTTTCAATAAAATAAGACAAGATGCTTGTAAGTAATACTAGCTTCAATTTTAATAAATGCCAAAACATCTCCCAACATCTCAGTTCTTTTGCATACAGAGAAGCACACAGAGTAAGAAGCAAGACAGACAATCTGTCTGTAAATAATCTTTGGGTTTATGCACCTAAATTTTCCAGAAATAAAGATTTCAGAGTTGGCAAGCATTCATATCACCTGAACAGTTTCACAGAAACATAGAATGGCCCGGATAGGAAGAGAGGACCTTAGGGGTCATCGAGTTCCAAGTGCCCTGCCATGTGCAGGGATGCCACTCACTAGACCAGGTTACTCAAGGCCACATCCAACCTGGCACTGAACACTTCTAGGGATGGGGCATCCACAACTTCTCTTGCCAACCTGTTCCAGTGCCTCACCACTGGAAAAGTGAAGAATTTTTTTCCTAATATCTAATCTAAACCTGCCCTCTCTCATTTTTGAGCCATTCACCCTTGTCCTGTCACTACATTTCAAATACTATAAAATGTTATTCCCTTAAATTTACAGATGGTTTAATTTCGCAACAGAAATAAGAATCAACACCATATAAATAACTTGGCAGGGAGTTGATCATTTAGACAGCAGACTTGTGTGGACTTTTATTTAAACATGTAGGACTCTGTTTCAGCAGATTATGTTCAGCCCTGAACACAGACTACGTTCAGACTTGTGCAACACCAACAGGTCTCAGTGACCCCAGCCATCCCTCCTGCCACTGGATACATCCATAAACTCTTCACTCCCATCCAGCCCAGCACCACCTGCCAAAATGTACAGCTAAATAGAGGGCTAGGTTTGGTTACAGTCATTTATGGAATGATCGCTTTTTTCCTCTCTTCTTGGAAACTTGGGAAGCGTGACCCTCAGATTCTTAAGAGTCTGAACACAGGATTTGGATAGTCGCACACACCACCTGCTGGAAATCCCAGCTTATGAACCAGCACTGGATTCAGACATAGGAAATGGGTTTCTTTGAGACCAGAAAGTCTAACATGGAAGTTTTGAGGTAGGAACAGCCAGAAGAGCCTCTCAGACCTTCCAGTCAAAGAGACTGCTACTAAGGAGAACACAAGAACTGTGTAGGGAAAATACAAACACATAGGTTGGACTTGCAAGAACAGAGCATGAAACTGAACACCACAAAAAAAAGTGCCCTCTGTTTTTTGTATAACCAAAATATCAAACTAGCGTCTTAAGGGCCCACACTCCATACAGAAGAGAGGGAAACAAAGGGCCCCTGCCTGCTTCAGAGAGTTCTCTGTTCCCAGTCTGAGGAATGACCCAGAAAAGCCACACAGAACTTGGCCTTGTGCGTCTGCTCCACCTCACTTGGAGCCAGCCACTAGAGCAGGTTTGATTGGCAAGAGCTCATGTTCAAGGCATGCATTCCCTATCTCCAACACATCAACCAGCAACTCTCCTGCAGGCCCTGCATCCTTCAAAACAACTACAACAAGAGCATCAATTCTTCACTCTATAAACCTCCAATCCCCATTTGTGCCTGCTACACATCTCCACTCTTCTACATCATCCAAACAACTGGCCTGCTCTAATGCTCTATTTCATGCATTTTGAAAACAAGTTTCTGGTAATACCCCTAAATTTAGATTTTACCACTTGAGTTTCTACAGCAATGCCAGGGAGACTGGGCAGAATCCCTTTTACTAGAAACACATCTGCTAGACAGCCACTGGAGGCTGGCAGTGAATCATCCTGGTACCTCCACTCAGGAGACAATACATACAAAGATGACTGCACCCTGTAGAACACATAGATGGAACAAACAATCTGAAAGGCAACAGAGCCAAGTACAACCTAAATTCACTCTGTTAGAAGACTCAGATTTGTTTCCTTCTATTTTGAACTGATGTTAATGTCTCCTACCTAATGTTTTGTATTTGCACTGTTGAGAGGGAAGCCACAATTAACACGTGAATACCCTCACAGCCTTAGGTGATATGGGCTATAAATTACAATATATAAACAAGGCTGTGGAAATAAAGTTTTAGCACACCATCTCCTGGTTCCCACCTACAGCATGTTTGAAGTTCATCAGATAAACTACAGTGAATCATTAAAATTCCAATGCAGAGAACAGTATGTTACACCAACCATCCGAGTCTCAGAGTGTCAGAGCTAAATATATGGTCTTCACATAGACCTACACAAAGGGGTATCTGTAACACAGGAATAATTAAAGAAAGAGTATCTACTTTCTATGTAAATTGATGACACAAAAATTTGGTTAACAGAGGGTCACTAGAGAATCAAAGGAAAAACTGTAAAACAAACTTGACAAAAAGGTAATTTTACAGCTGCTTATTAAATTCTGCATTATAGGTGTAACAACACATTATTAATATTTCACCATTTCAGAGAGATTAGGCATAGCCTTTATTTTCACTTTGTTGGACAATGTGTACAATAAACAAACACTTATTTCTGAGAATGAAATGATCCTTGGCTTAGCAATACTCCTTTCTATGGTATTTGTAACAGGAATTATTATGATTGTGATTTTCAATTGTGACAAAATAAAATTATTAAACTGTGTACACAAGCAAACTGCTGGTAAGTCAAATCTGTACTAATTTCTTAAACAATCTTTTTTTTCTGAAAGGAAACATGACAACTTTAATCAAAATTGTACATTTACACAAGTGACAGCAATTAAATAAAGCACTTAGTTGCACTGGGAGATTTCTCAGACAAACAAAACTGAATTGCTTAGAATATCCTCTTATTTAGAACAAAACTCACGCTTTTTCTTACACTTTAATTCTAATGAAAACAACCACCAATTTCCTAATAGTTTATTTTGGCTTCTCAGAATTTATCTTCTTCCTTTTGGCTCCTAGCAGCTTAGGATAAAAAGTTCCACCTGTTCTCTCTAGAATATTAACAGGACCATCAAAGTATATACAAAACAATTAACTGTTTAAAACATCATTACCATCAGAACATGTATGTGTCGGGAATCAAACCACAAATCTAAATGAGACAAAAGTCAGTAACTGTAATCCTTCAGTTACATATTTACCTTTTTATCAACTTTTGTTCAAGAGAGTTTTCTTTTCAACAATTAATTAAAAGCCATTGAGAATAGGAAGCACACATCCATCTCTGATAGTTTCTGAACCTCCTACCTGAGATCTTGCCCTTCAACACCTAAATTTATTTTCATTACATGCAGAGTCCCTTTTATACATAGCAATAGAGACAGGAAGGAATTACAAGGCAGTGCTTTCATATCAAGTCAGTAACTCTGCCTTCCTTACGGTGTCTACACACATTGCCATTTACGACAGGGAACTTAATTCTATTGCTCACGTAGGAGATGGGCCAGGGAAAAATATATGCCATGCTTCCCTACCTTCCACTTATCCCAAATTAAGCACTGAAGTGTGATGCCCAAGCAGTAAGCTGCAGCTTGGAAACAGTACGTACTTGACTAGCAGCAGCAGCTTGAAAAAAAAGATCTATGCCTCCAGTGATAAAGATGTTACAGAAGCTGCAACAGCTACTGAGAAAGATTTGCAGACTTGGGAAGGCTGACAGCCTGGTACATTGTGGCAGAGCTTGTCCCTGGTTCACCTACAGACCAAGTAAAAGGGTCATCTTACCCGCATCTTTCCTTAGACTGTAACAGGCCTACTAATTCCAGAAAATGAGAACAAACAGCTTGTAGAGGGAATTATGACTACCTGTATAATGAAGTTTTTAAATTTACACACAAAATTTCTATTCATTGCTTCATCCAAAAAAATCTTCAACTCTACTGGAAAAACCTAAAGCTTTTTTACTCCCAAGGGTGAATTATCTTAGACAAGCTGACATAATAACTTGTCCATTCAGAAACTGAGCGCTTGGAACTAAACAAGTGTCTCTGAACTACAGATGTTCTTCAGTAAAAAGGAAAAAAAAAACCTTGACATTATTTAATAAAATTTTGAATACTTTAGATCGATGGATTGTAAAAGCCAGGACACAGAAGATTATATCTTGTGCTTTTGAGATAGCTGGCAGGCACTCTCCTACTTAAAACATTCGGTGATGGACTTTGTATTTTGAAGCACTGCACATCACCCCCCTCCAAATGAAACAACTTTGACTAACTAGTTTTAACCAAATTATTGACAGCAGAAATTCAGAAAAGCTCTCAATAATTGACTTCAGTTCTGAAAGAGTAGGCTTTACATACTTTGAAATATAGTATTTGTCCTTTTAATATGTGCCCTTGACAGGTGTCATACATGGTTTGTCTTATAAAGACTGTGAAACCAGTGTTTATATTTCCACTGAATGGGGCTTTTAAATATGATGCTATTAATCAATATTAATTTGACATATGTCACCTTACTGTTTTCAGCAGAATACTCAGAAGCAAGTTAGGAAGAATATGGAAGCTACAAAAATAAAACCAAAACATGCCTTTCATTGTACTGTATATTGGAAACCACGTTACTTACAGTTGGGATGCATATCTTGCTCAAGGGATTGCCATCCAACAGGTAGGAGCCATTGAAGGTCACATATTCATCATAATACTGAGGTGCCTGAGGAATAACACTGCACAGCAATTTACGCTTCTCTTCTATTTTCTTCCTTATGTGCAAGTACTCAAAATAGGGGTTTGCTCTCTCAGAACTGTACGGCTGAATCTCTTCAAGTTTCAAAGAATCAACAATAGCTGCCAGTGACTGCTGGGTCTTCTCCTTGGCCTGCAGCAAAGAAGGGTTCGCTTGCACAGGCTGGGGCACACGTGACACCTTCCTTTTACGTGGATGATGGACCTGAGCATCCTCATCTTCAGTTAATCTAATTCTTGCTTTCATAGATGCTAATGATTCAGACTCTTTTTCTGATGTTTGTGTGCAGCCAAGAGGATTCTGCTTGCCCTGGTTAGCAAGCAAATTTGCTCTGTTCCTTGTGATTCTTTGAGGTACTTCTTGCTGTTCCATCTTCTGATCCTCAGCAACTTCTTCTTCTACTTTAACTTTTTGGCTGTATTTATGGACCTCTTCCTGTGTAATCTGTTGTGAACCATTTTCCAAGTTGGATAGAGAGGAGCACTGTGGTGGATCATCTACCAACACATGTTCTTTGTCTGCAGTGCAGGGGCTTTTATTGACCAATTCGTTTGTAATTCCCTTTGACATTCCTGAACTTAGTTCACAGATATCAGCACTGGCTTTACTATCAACAACATGCACAGAGATCAACTTCTCTTGTTGGTCTTTTTCATTTCTAATATCTGAAGTATCTGCTGTGTTACCATCCACTTCACTCAGCGCATTCTTACAAACAACTTTACTGAACGCGTATGAATTCACATTGAACTGTGAACTGCTATCACTTTCAGGAGTATCTTTCTCTAATGGTACCACTGGTAAATCATTCACCCTTTCACAGCTCTGTGAAACATCCTTTGCAGAGCTCTCAGAATATACAGCAATGGGTGCATCAGTCTTCTTAATGTTTGAAGGGAAGAAAGCATTTTCCAGCTCTCTGGTACTAGTAGTGCCTGTATCCAAAGCAGAAGTTGTAGTCTGAACTAGATTTTGCTGCTGTACAAATGATGAATCTTGACTGCTAATGCCTGGTAAAGAAACATGTTTTGACACAGGGGGAAGTGGCTGGATAGGTAAAGAACAAGGCGACTGTGAAGGCAAAAATGATGCTGATTCTTGAGAATTGGAATTTCCCTTAATTTCAGTATGCTGAGGCAAAAATTCAGATTCTTGTTGCTCTTTTAATGTCCTGCTCTCAGAATTATGCACTGCTATGATGCTTTTAGTATCTTGCTCTGATACCCCACAACCTGAGCTGTTAAACTCATTGTTTAATGAACTAAGTCTGTCAAAAGGCACATCCCATGGTTTGGTTTGCTGAGTCACACCACTTTGACTACATGGCTCTAAATGCACGTTAGAGTCTTCTGAAGGGCTCATCTGAGCAATATCTTTAATGGCATTCGTCCCCGTCATTGCCTGCTTGCTGCTAACAGCTCCATTTGGAGATGATGCGAAGTTTGACTGCAGAATAGTCACACTACTTTGAAAATCTCTTTCAAGTGTGCTACATGGCAGCTCTGGTTTAGGAGAAGTGCTACCATATGTCTGAACTGATGTCAGAGAGTTCTGGTTGTTTTCTTCTGATATTCGAGGCTGTTTGCTGTGCTCAGAAACTGCAGCAGGCATGCTGCATCGTCGAACCTCTATAACAGGCCTACACTCATTTAAAACCAACTTAACATCTTCAACAGATGCTGATCTAACATACATTTGTGGGAGCCTGTTTGTGAAAGGTGGCTTAATGCGATCTGGCAACTCAGCAAGACCATCGGCCTCCTTTTCGACAAGGGCTGGTGATTTGGCACTTGCCAAAAATGGTGACTGCGAAAAAGACATTTGGGAATCAGAACCTTCTGGCATAAAGTCTGAATCATATTCGATTGCAGGCCTTGGAGTAGTTACTGTGGTTTGGCAAGAATCCTCAGAGCTCGCAACAGAAACCATGGACACTGACCTGGAGCTCAGCCCCACCTTTTCACTTTCTGATTTGGGGGATCTACTTAAATTATCTAAGGCCAGTGAAGGCTTTGCAACACTGACACTTCTCGTATCTACTGACTGTGATCTATTACTTGTAGCATCTTTCTGCTGTTTTTCCTTCATACAAACATCTGGCAACTCTGAACTTTTTGAACGAATCAGTTCTTTGCCTTTTACTTCAGCTAACGAGTGCTTGGGTTTTTCTTTCATTTTGTTATGTTCTGAACAAGTGCGGTTTCTCAAACGTTCCTTCTCTTTCTGTTTTATTTTTTCTTTATGCTTTCTATGCCACTGCTCTATTTCCAGATCTTTAAGGCTAAGCATTCTTTCAAAACTAGTTTGCATTAAATCATCATTGACTAATCTTTTTTCTTTAGGCCGAGCATCCTTCGGTGCAGGAGCTGGTTTGGGTTTAACTTTCTCATGTTCAAATTTTAGTTTAAGCAAACTACTTTGATGCAGTTTATGCTTGTCTCGCTCTTTGTATCGGTCTATATCTTTATCTTTTTTATCTTTCTCTCTACCATCTGGAGTTTTTAACAAATCATCTTTTGGTTTTTCTTTCAAAGATGACAGTTTGTCATGAGCTGTTTTATTACTTTCTGTAATACTGCATCTTCTTTCCTCTTGCATGTGTTTTGAGTTTGCCAGTGATGAGGTCTCCTTGTCTTTGGATTTGTCTTTTTTTTCAAATTCCTTTTCTTTAGTTCTATTTTTTTCTGATTTAGTATATTCAGATTCTTTTTCAGACTGTTTGACTTTTCTTTCAGTACAGTGTTTTTCTCTGCTTTCAGCCCAATGTCTGTCTTTATCAGCCTTTTCTTTATCATGCTTCTTATCAGTTTTTTCTTTATTTCTTTCCTTGTCATCAACTTTTTTAAGAGTACCCATGCTTTTCGCTTTATCATTTTCCTTATGGCACCTTTCTGTTTGCTGAAAACTGGACTTCTCCTTTACTTTCTCTGTATTTTCATTTACTTCTGCTTTTTCTTTCTCCATTTTGTATTCATGCCTTAACTTTTTCTCTTTTTCTCCGTGTTTTCTTTCTGTCTTTTCAACATCTTTTTCTTTGGCTGAGAATCGCTTTTCTGTCTTTTCTTTATTTTCCTTTAAATTCTTTTCCTGCTTTTCAGTATCTGTTTCTCTTTCTACTAAATGCACACTGGCTGTCTCATCTTTAGCACCAAAGCAGAACAATTCAATTTCTTTATCCGCAAGCGTAACTTCTTTTTCTTCTTTTGTATCTTTTATTTTTTCATCCTTGAGAAATTTCTCATTTTCCTTTTTGTTCTTCTCTTTTTCTCTCTCATCTTTAGTATTTCTCTCTTTCTGGAACTGTCTCTCCTTAACTAACTTATCTTCTTTTGCCACAGCTTTTTCTAGCTTTGATTTTCTGTCTGAAGAAAGAGGTTCATGTTCTGTATTTAACAACGTATCATCATTTTCATCACTCTTGAAAAAGTTCTCTTTCCAAAATTCTCTGTCAAACTCAATACTTCTTTGAACCTCTTTAACATTATCTTTATGTTTGTGTTTCTCTCTCTCTCCATCCTGTTCCTTTTTATGCTTTTCCTTTTCTCTTTCTTTGTGCTTTAATTTATGCTTTTTAAGTGTTTTACCTTCCTTATCAATTTTTCTCAAAGTATACTCTGAGTTCTCAAATGTTGAGCTATTATCTTCCTCTTTAATTTTAGGACTAGATTTTTCACCAAATTCCAAGTGAAAATCCTTTTGATGATGCTTGCTTTTTTCTTTGTGCTTGCAAGATTTGCCACTAGAACTTTCAACTAGATAATCAGAATCAGTGTTGTGATCATACCGAACTAATTCGGACTGCAACGTTATTTCAGAACCTCCTGGTGATAAGCAAGTTTTGGTGTTTTCTTGCTTTAGTGGTGTTGACTGCTTTTCACTTAACCCACAGGGATGCTTCGGAGACTTTCCAGCAGTGATATGAAATAGATGCAAAGAAGAATCTTCTTTTGAGGTGAAAGACTTCTTAAAGGTTTCTTCCTCTCTAGCTTTATCTAAAGAATCTAAACCAGAAGTAGCTATATTTGTTACTCTAGCATTTTCTTTTTCTTGATTTATTTCTTGATTCTCTTTATTTTTGCTCTGATTTTTTACTTTCCTTTTAACTTTGCCCTTTTGCTTGTGTTCATTTGTAACCACATATTCTTTCTTCACTCTGACATCAGAATTTGATGTCTCTGAAACAGAGCAAGGAGAGACTATCTTCTTGTCCTGAAGTATTTCTTCATCTGAACTTTCAGAACTTGAGTACAGAACTCTAGATGGTTTCTGTTTTTTGTTTTTGAATGATTTTGAAAAGACAACTTTTTCTTGTTTCACAAATAAGCTGGTCTTCTCAACTTCAGTCTCATCTTCTTTCCTTGAGTCTTTTCTAAGAATATGTTTGTCATCAATCATTTTTTTCATTTCATCTTCATCATCATCTTTAAACTCATACTCATCTAGAGCAGATGGAAGTGGTGCCTTACTAGGGACTGTTTGTTTGCTGTTGTTGGCTACAGAGTCCTTTTCTGCTTCTGAATCAACATTCCCATCTACACTGGAAGGATTTACAGATGGAGCTTCTTCAGAATCTAGAGTAAGGAAACCAAAAATTAGTTGAATACTGATGGGACGCTTGTCACACTTCAGGACAAAAGAGTTCAGTTCAGTAGTGACCTCTTCACAAATGAAATAATAAACACACAACAACCTTCTCACCAGAATTAAGCTTTTTAAGAGAAAACAGAAGGTCATGAAAACAAAGTTCTCCCCTCCCTTTACAGCTCTCACTTAGGCATGTTAAAATACTAACATTTATAGCTAATAAAAGTAATGCACTTTAAATTTTGGAAACCTCACCTATTGTGCATAATTCCTGTATAACCTTTTTCCCAGGGACCATACCCTGCACAGACAAGACTGTTGAGGAATCAACTGTTGAACAGTAACAAGCTTCTATTACACATATGTAAAAATATTTGTCTTAACGATTTCACTAAGCTGAAGTTGATTCTGTGAAGTGATGCCACAACTGTCCCTTAGAACAGAAGGACCATGTACTGTATTTCACGTTATTCTAATGCCAAAAATGTTAACACTACATCAGAACATAGGGCAATATTACTTTTTTTTTCTTCAGGTATTGTGAAGCTTTGAATAGAAAACATTCCTAGGGGGTTGGATTTTATTTATTTGTCTGGGAAAGAGAAACCAACTTTTACCATCGTGTGACACGATGCTCTTTACGTGCTTTTCACAGATCACAGAATGGTTGAGGCTGGAAGGGACCTCTGGAGATCATCTTGTTCAACCCACACTGCTCAAAGAGGGACACCAAGAGCTGGTTGCCTCAGGACCATGCCCAGAAGGATTTTGAATATCTCCAAGGACAGAGACTCCACAGCCTCCCTGGACAACCTCTGCCACTGCTTGGTCACCCTCACACTGAAAAGAATGTTGCCTGTTGTTCAGAGGGAACTTCCTGTGTTTCAAGGTGTGCCCATTGCCTCTGGTCCTGTCACTGGGCACTAGAGAAAAGAGCCCAGTTCCATCCTCTTTGCACCCTCCCCTCAGGTGTTTGTACACATCAACAAGATCCCCCTGGGCCTTTGCCTTTCCAGGCTCTTCATCACCTTCCTGGCCCTTCCCTGGACTCTCTCTATTATGTCAGTGTCTCTCTTGTACTGGGGAGCCCAGAACTGGACCCAGCACTGCAGCTGTGGCCCCATCAGTGCTGAGCAGAGGGGGAGGATCACCTCCCTCTATCTGCTGGCAGCATTCCTAATGCAGTCCAGGATACCACCGGCCTTCTTTGCAGCAAGGGCACATTGCTGGCTCATGGTAAAGCTGGGGTTGTTCACCATGATCCAGAGCCACTTCTGCAAAGCCACTTTCCCAGCTGGTCAGATCCCAGCCTGCAGCGCTGCTTGGATGGCTGTTCCTCCCCAGCTGCAGGACTCTGCACTTCCCCTTGTTGAACTCCATGAGATTCCCACAAGCCCATTTCTCCAACATGATGAGGTTCCTCTGGATGGCAGCACAACCCTCTGGTGCATCACTCACTCCTCCTTAGAACTCCCAGTTCTGTGTCATTAGGAAACTTCCTGGTGGTACACTCTACCCCAACCATTAATGAAGGTGTTAAACAGGAGCGGACCCAGTACTGACCCAAGGTACACAGGCAGTTATTGGCCTCCAAATAAACTTTGTGCCACTAATCACCACCCTTCTGGCCTAGACATTCAGCCAGTTTTCAATCCACCTCAGTGCTTTTACCTAAAAGATTCTGAATCATTGAAGATTCTGTGAAAGCCAAATGAAAAGTTCCTGTCTGGCACTCAAGTAAGTTACTCTTGGTCAAGAATCTTTTGCTTCTGAGGCAACAATTCTTTCTGTGCTTCAAGAGGTGTTACATACTCCTCAATCTGCAGAAATACAGGAGGGGCCAAAAGTCACCTACCTGGCTGCCCACAGAAACCAGTGGTTCCCTCACTGGCAGGGACTTTTCTACACTAAGTTACACCCATGTGAAACACTGACTCCTGATTCATCTACTAAAGGTGGAGAATAAGTGACTTTGGGGATATTTTTCACCATGAAAACATCTCAGAAAACACTCTGTATCGTAAAAAATATGGTATTTTCCTCTATACCTTTCTCTGGTAAAACCACCATTCTGATACAGAGTTGATTTGTAAAGTGGGAATAGCTTATTGAGACAGAGGGAAAAGAAAAAAAAATATCAGAATACACATTTCAGATAATTCAACTGAAAAATTTAAACTACCTCTAAAAATAAAAGCAGAAGACAACCTTAGCAATATCAATTGTTACCCGCATCAAGTCTTAATAGCTAACACTATGCAAAAGATTAAAGCCACTTAACCTCAGATGAAACGATGCATTTAAGTATGCAACTAAATAGCTGCTTTTACCTGAGCAACTGTCCTCATCATCGGATATGGGCACCTCCCTTTTCAATAGCATTTCCAATTCTTCAGTTTCAGCAACATCAACCGGTCTCTCCCCGTGCTTATTGGCTTGAAATGGATTTCCACCATGTCGAAGCAACAGCTTCACAATCTGCAGCATTAAATAAATTACCTTTTAGTTTATCCACAGCATGTTACTTGACCAACACAAAAATCCCCTGTTGCACATGAAATGTGAGTAACATGATATGCAATCCTACGTCCTATCTATGACACTGAGACTGGAAAGCAAGACTTCAGCAACTAAAATGCAAAGTATAGGTAGTGTATACATAGTCTGCTCTTTAAAGGAAGTGAAGGGGAAGACCAGAGACAGTTGTCCTCTTTTACAGAGACACAGCACCATAATAAAAGAAAGCAACAGAGGCCTTTTGTTCTTGCTGTTCCAGCATTTCTTCACACAATTTATCTGGTTCCCCACCTACCAGGCTCTCTACTCCTCTGCACTTGATTCACCCTCTTGGTCCAAATTTTATTGCACTTAAATAAGAAACAGATAAAGTTTTACAAGTTGCAGTACTATTGGTTTCCACAGCAGTTCCAAAAAGCCCTAAGAGAGATCCAAGTATCTTACTGGAGGAACAAACTACCCCCACACACAACGGCACGCGATAAATCAAAACCATCAATTTCTCCATCATCAAGGGCAACAATTTGTTAACGCTACAGTGATACCAAGGCCACTGCATTTTCAGCACAGTGCCCAGTATTAATTACTTTCTTTTCCCCTATGTGGTAAGAATGGGGAAATGCAGCAGACAGTGATACCTTAACAGAAGGCTTCAGAATTACTCTGGTACGTAATGTCAGTGAGATGGCCACAGGTATCTGTACTGAGATCAGATAACCAAGAGGTCCTGTTCTCCAAGACTCTACTACAACTCTACGAAAGCTTGATCTAAAGACCCAAGATCTTTGCTTAGATACCTATAAAAAGAAGTTACTAAACAGATAATAAAAAAATTCCCAACAGATTATCATAATTAATTTCTCTGGCTTTTCCAGAAAAACCTTTCAAACTGAACATTTTGTTTGGAAAGTGTACTTGATTCAAGGATGTATTGTGTCTTTTGCTTTATACAACAGATCACACACACAGTAATGAAATAAAAGATGTATAAAGAGAAAGCAGAGTCATTTCTGCATCTTATTTGCAGAAATTAAGAACAAATTTAGAAGCTAATGCAAAATGCCTACAGAGCTCCATTTATCTTGTCCACTAAGTGCTGATTGGTAAATTTTAAAAAGCAATAAGAATATATATGCATAAATTCTCTATTTCAATGCCATAAATAATACACAAAAAGAAATATAGGACATTTACCTTTAAATATTTATAAACATGTATGTACAATATACACAAATCCATAGTATACTGTTCGGAGACTTTTCTTTTGAGAATTCTATACAGTAGAAGTTTCACAAAAAGTCACTGTAGTGTTTATTTACTAAGAAAGTAAAGGTGAAACTTGTAAATATTTAAGATAACAGATATTGGTAGAAAATATCTGGCAATAGAAGTCAGATGAAACAATGACAATCAGAAAAACTTTAAGATGCTCCCAAAACAGCAGAAGCAGAACTATAAGACCACACAACTGCAACGAGGACACTCAGGATTTGTTCTGAAGCTTCAGCATTTCAAACCACGTATTTATCCCCCTCCCACTCTCCCAGAACACTCACGTTTCTATGCCCACTACTAGCAGAATCATGAAGTGGGGTATCATCATCCAAGCCCTGCGTGTTCACGTCGGCTCCCGCTGCTATCAGAACTTTAGCAACATCATAGTAACCAACATTACAAGCTTCGTGCAGTGGTGTCCACCCTAGAGTGAAGAATGGTAGGTTTAAGACTGAAAGATCAAAGATCTGGTTTTTTCCTCCTGTGCTACAGATCTCTATTGCCTCCAAACATTTCAAAACACACTCTCACACACAATACTTGGCAGGACAGCAACACCATCCATCTGATGAACAACACATGCTTTATCAACTTTAAACCTCATGCCAAATTCCAAATTTTTCTGAGATTAAAGAGAATGCTGGAATCACAAATCAAATAGTAAAAGACAAAATCTGACACAAAATCCCCAGGCGAAACATGTTACAGATTCTTTGACTAGTAAACACTGGAACTTAGGTGTATATATAAATAATATTATTTTATACAGAAACAGTTTGAAAACCACACTACTGGAAAAAATAAGTATGGCAAATTACCATAACCAGTGCTCCTTTAAAGCTACTGAACATGTACTAGGAATCATTAACAAAATTTAGCAGCTAGATAATAAGTTGCTAAGAAATAGTGACAGATAACTGGTTCCTGGTATTTCCCAGAACACTAGTCATTTTTTGCGATTTTGATTTCCACAAGTTCAGCTCTCATCTTCTGCAGCAGAGCGTCAACTGAACACAACAACCCACACATGCTATATTCCTTCCCTCAATTTCCTCTCCCCAGCTTGATGACTTCCACTTCATAGCTGACCTGAACTGCTATTGATGCCTTCTCAAAGCCCAGTTCTGGGGAGGCATTCAACTTTTGTTTCCAACATAACCAGTACAAGTCTGGAGGAGTTTATTCACATGAACCCTGTGTCTAATCAGTAGCAGTCTTGTACATCCATGAAGTGGAGGTACAAAAAACCCCTAACTTATCTAATCTCTCAGTAATGGGACTTCTCACCTTCATCTTTTACTCAACTCCCAAGCTGTCACTCATTTAAATTTAAAAAAAAGCTAAAAAAAAAAAAAAAAAAAAAAAAGGGAAAAAAAGAAGAGAGCTTTAAGTTATTCTAGAGCAAAACACTTCTTTCTGTTCTTCATACACTAAACTTCCTCTTCAATCATCACTTGGGTTACTCACTTCCAGCACTGTCTGGCTACCACCTCCTTCTTTCCATTTTCTTGTCACTTGCCCTTTTCACACTCACCCAACATAACACTCTTCTGCTCCCAGCCCTCTGATCCCCTGTCTTTTATTCTCTGTAATAATTATCTCTATAATTTATTTTTCTCCATGTTGTACTGCTTTGCTTTTCCATCCTTTCACAATATCCAGCCTGCCAACTCTAGTGCTGGCTTGCTGTCAATATCTGTTTCCTTTACTCTTGTTCTCACACGGCAGTATCATCCTGGCAGATATCCCATGAGCAGGGTTACTTCCTCCATTACTAATTCATTTTCTGCTCCTTTAGTTCTGCCAAATCCTTAGCTAAAAAACTCTAATTCTCTAAACTACACCGCATCCTAAATTCCTACTTTTCTCCACTCATGACTCACTGCTTCAATCCTCCCCCTCTTCTTGACTTCTCCCTCTGCACAGTATTTTGAAGTTCGGCCATCTCTGCTTCTCACTTTGGCTTACCAAAGAAAAATATCTCACTTGATCCCAAACACTTCCTCCAGAATTCTGAATGAAGTCCCCAGCCACTTGCTTCCAACCGATTCTCAGAACCAGCTCTCAGCCATCGTCCTCTTCCTTTCATTTGCCTTTAAAATTAAGTATCTGCACTAGGTCAGACTGGGATGAAGCTGTGAAGTTAGCTTCCTTCAGACCAGCCCATACAGTGCTGTGCATTGCATTTGGGGCTATACACCAGTACTCACAGCACACCGGGTTTTGGTTACTGATGAACAGGGCTTGTGAAATGTCCTGGTTTTCTCTCTCCCTCCTCCTGCACAAGAGGTTGGGAGGGGACGTAGCCAGGACAGCTGACACAAATGTATAGTCCAAACCACAGGATGTCATGCAATAAAAGCTCAGTGAAAGGAGAAGGAAGGCAGGTTGGTTGTACATAATGACATTTGTCCTTCCAAGCATGTGTTACACCTGCTGAGGCCCTGCTTCCTGGGAAGTGACTGAACATTTGCCTGACAATGGGAAGTAGTGAATGAATTCCTCTTCTTCCTTTGCTTGCACATGCAGCTTTTGCTTTTCTTATTGAGTGGTCTTTACCTCAACCTACAAGGGCTTCTTTTCATCTTGTTTTCTCCCCACACCTTGTTGAAGAAGGGAAGTAAGAGAGCAGCTGGGTGGGTGTCTGGCAGCCTGCCAAGGTCAACCCACTACATCTCTTCTTGAAGGGTTTCTATTATTCTCCCTGTAATTTCTACAGGCTTGTCTTCCCCTGAACCTCCCCCTCCTTTTCTAAAATTGCTCTTGTCAACAAGTTCTTTCATCTCCCCTCTCAACTTCTTTGAAGATCTCACAGTGTTCTACTTCTGCTTGTTTTTTTCCTCTTCCTCTACACGGCAGTCCTGGGCAGCTTTATGTTCAAATACAAATTCAGCTACCCTCTGGAAATCAAGGAATCTATTTCTTATCTAAAGTCAAGATTTCAGTTCATCTCATTATTATCTTCTCTTGATGTCAAGTTTGAGCTGACAACTAACTGTCCTACATAGTTCTTAGTTTCTCCCACAGGGGCCTGCTACCTCAACTCCTCTCAACCATTCCCACTGAGAACATAATTCAGATTCATAAACCAAAACCCATAAACCTAAAAATATCATATATGTTACAACTTAACAAAGCTCATCAATCACCGCTGAAATCACAGCAAATACTGACATATCAAAGGTGTCATTAATCCAGCAGAACTAGATGACAAGTGCAACCATACCACTCTCATCTGCCTTGGTGCATATATCAGCTGTCCCAGTGAAGACAGTGCACATCACAGTGCCACCACCTCCACCTTACTAAACTTTTCATCTCCTCACATAGCCCACAGTCTCACCATTTGACTCTGCCCAGCATAATCCTACAAAGTTCAGCAACTGTGCACATACTTCTGTAAACACCTACTGCGCAAAGGCCCTGGACACAGCTGAAACCTCTGGGTATTACTATATTGTTGTAATAATACCGTATATACTATAGTGGCCCGGTACTACCAACTGCCATGGGAAATGAAAACCACAATTTTAGAATTTCTATGAAGTTGTATTTTTTCATTTGCATACAACACGAACTGAAAGGAAACCTCTGTCAACAACTTCAGTGTTACTTTTAATTTATACAGTTAAGAGTACTTGTATTCACTTACCTGCAAAATCTTTTACATTTACATTTGCACCTAATCTGATCAGCTCCTTGACCTGTTTAACATCCCCTCGAATTGCTGCCATATGTAGAGGAGTTTCCCCTCGCTCGTTTCTCTTGTTAACTTTGTCTTTTTGTCTTGAAGAAGAGGTTGGAGTTTTCTTTTGCGTTGGTGTTGTTTGTAAGGAATGACTTAAGGTGGAATCTATAAAACAAGTTTTTAAATGGTCACTGTTAATTAAAATGAAGTGAAGCAAAAGGATTGTCAGCACTTGCCTTCAAAGATAACAATGATCCGTGAGTAACTACACGTAAATACAAGACATTTCACCCTTCATATGTATCAACACAAGGCTGATTTTCCACGTGAAAAAGGGCATTTTGCAAAATCTTACTATTTTAAGCAAGTTTCTAGGACAGAAGAAGTGTATCCAAATGACAAAGTTCGCATACTTTGGTATAAATTCTGCTGAATCAAGACAAAGTGTGATCACACAGATTAGTATCTACCCTGCTTCCCCTTCCTCCAGCAAAATTCCACTGTGTTTTTATGTAGTGGGATGCCAGTTAAAGGAATTACAGTCTGTGTATATAAATCCTCAGCTGTACCAACACAGCTGGGTGGACTGGATAGTTCCTTGAGGAAACCTCAAGCCATTTGCTTTTAAATAGCAATTTTGTAAAAACTTTACACCTGTAGAACATATACATATGTAAAATTTTTTTTAAATACAGCTGGACCAAGGGATGGTTTGAAATGATGAATTAAAACCAAGATGTCTCCCCTCTCCCATTAAATCCTAAGGAAATGATCCCATTTCCTCCTAAATTAAAATCCTGCTCCGAAGTGAGACAATAAGATAATAGTTAAGCTTCAATTAAAAAAAAAAAAAGAAGAAAGCATTTCAGGCTTTAAATAATCCATACAGAACAGTGTCTGAGAGGCAAAAATAACCAAAGGAAGAAATCTTCAATTTTTACAGCTATCATAGCACAAAGCTTTTCACATAAATACAGAAGATCAAGAATTTTTCATCAAATTACTCATCCAGGTGAAGTAAGTTTTAGCGGAAGTATGAATGATTTGAAATATGTGAAAAAAATCAAAGATTCTTGAAAAACATCAGGGTTCAGAATATTCTGGACTGGGACAGAATTAAACAGGCAAGAGGAAGAAAACTGTTAACTTTGTAAGATCACCTGGACTGTTGTCTCTTGCTGTCATCTGCATGAGAAGTGCCATCTGTTTGCGCTCTGACAGAGGGTAACCAAAAAGAATGCTGACCGGTGCTGATTTCTTATTCCCAGCATCCTTCTTCATTTTCTTTTTCTCCGGGCCTTCCTTCTCTAGAAACAGGAACATTTAAAGACTTAAACTGCTGTTCCATCAGAATATTTTTCTAGAAATAAAACCATCCTCTTAAGGTCTGTAAACTCGTGATTGGTGGCAGGTGATGAAAAACAGAAATTACACCTCTAACTTACTTAATTTGCCTTAGTGCTGGTTACCTGTTCTAATCATATTAGGATAATAAGCTACTGAGATAAAGCACTTAAAGCTGTAAGCAAAATTCTTACCACAAAATTCTAAAATATGAAAAACCTGTTTCACAGCAGGAATGCTGTGTATGTCACAACTGTAATTCTCAGAGATTGCAGTCAGGCATTTAAAAAATTCTGTAAAATCAGCTGGTCAGCTTTCAGCACTGAATACAGATCTGAGATTACACTCTCTTCTACTTCTCTCAAGACACCACGTTAAAAATTAGGAAAAGACTATTTAATACTGGTATCTGCTAAGTAACTGGTTAGAAGATAGTTTCTCTCAAACTAATTCTGTTATTTTATCTTAAAGCAATTTCTTCTCCAGAATTCCTATCCTTCAAAAACATACAGCTATTTTATATACATAACTTCTTTCCTTTTATCAATATTTACAGAAGCTGTTTAATATTTCATCTCCATGTTTTAAACTAGGAGCTAAAATTACACATCTGAATAAACACATCAAAAACAAAACCAAAACGCCCATGAAAACCAAGAAGCCCTGTCATCTGCAAAAGTAGAAAATCTTAAAGGACTCCACTGAGGAAAACTTCTTGGACCTTCTGCAGAGAGGTAACAATTAGAAGCTTAAGTCCCTTTGAGGTTCCTTGTTACCCTTTCACTTTCTGCAATTCTGTCTTCTTGTTTCATTTGTTTCCTCTCAACTCATTTTCTGCCTTCCTAGCCTTCTCTAAAATCTCATTTTCTAGGCCTGATTACAGACACAAGCTCTACTAATGCAATGCTCTTGAGGCACAGGAAGGCACATCAACAGGTCTTATCCTGAATTCCATACTGACCCATAAGAAATACAGGATTTTACAGGCTAAACAATTACAAGCAAGAGTATTTTAAGAATAGAACGTAACATATTTTAAAAACCTCTATAAATTTATCCATCATGTTTAAAAAGGAAACAAGATCCCTTTTACAGACTGAAATGATGATTTCTTTCCTAAACCGCAGGCAACTCATAGTCTTAAACATCTCAGATATTAATTCATTATCCAAATCAACACTACTTGTGTTGTGCCCTATTGGTAAAAACATCTGCATAGGAAAACAATAAAAACATTTACAACAGATTTGTACTTTACACTTTTTCACTGCAAGTATGCTGTTCCCTCTGCAAGGATAATGTACAGCACAGTCTTTATTGACTAATTTAGTACTTCCATCAAAATAACACATTTCAGATTGACCAGCATAATCAGCTGTTTCTTAACATATGCCATTTACTGCTCATGATTTTTTCCTTGAAAAACACATTTATCTTCATTCTGAATTATTCCTTACAATAACATGGCTATCTTCAGCTTGAGAAAATAACATATCAAAAGAAATGAAATAAAGCTTTTGAATATCTAGCTTTTACTCTTTTAGCCATTGGGGTTGTCTGGGTTTTTTGGGTTTTGCCTTTTTTTTTTTCATCAGCACAATTTACTCCTATCTCATGTTCAGTGTTGCACTTCAGTGGAGGGGTAAATTATCCTTCTATTAATACTTTACTAACACAGTGTTTGCAAAGCATTTCTAGATCTTACCAATTTAAAGTACCAAATAAGAATACAACTGTTCTCACCAATTTATACTGTAATTATGCACTTACCACTCAAAAAGAGACACAGTTCTACTAAAACGGATATGAGACTTCACACGTATTTTCAGTAAGTTTAAACAGTTCAATGAACAAAAATCAGTATGATAACAAAAAACCTAAAAAAGTCTCAAGACTCTAGCAGGTGCACCTGCTAATCCATTTACTGGAGTATGTTCTGTACAAGGCTATTGCTCTTCCCCCCAAAGATCTCATGGATATGACCTGGCTCTGAGTGTACAGGGTAAAACACAATAGAACAAGAGGAGTGGTAGAAAGCCAAAAAAAAAAAAGAAAAGGGAGTAGGGCATATAAAATAGAAAGTTTTATACATCAAGAAATAAATCAATGTTCCAAGACTACCATCACATAGTACACTACACTTTAACAGGAGGAGACCAACTTAACATTTAGGAACTTCAACTTTTTAGCTCTTCTTTGTCTTGTGATAACAGAAAACTTTTCACAGCTGTGCACTTGATGTTTCTACAATTTGAACAGTAATAACTTCCCTACTAGAGGAACAGTATCAGTTTAAGACATTAAGTTTAGGTAGAATTTAATGTATAAAATCAGCAGCTAAATTCAAATAGCTGGTTTGGTTTTGTGGGATTTTTTTTTGTTTTGTTTAGTTGGTTGGTTTGTTTTTGTTTTGTTGTTTGGTGGTTTTTTTGGTTGTTGTTGGGAGTTTTTTGGGTTTTTTTAGATTTTGAGCATTTTGCTTTCAGATTCTATGGAATACAAATACCTTCTTTTACATTCACAGTCTCATCACTTTCTGCTGTTCTTCAGCAGTTAAAAATAGAACATAAGGGAATCTTTTACTTTTTATTAAAAAAAATAAAAACAAGAGCTCTTCAAGTGGCTTCATGTTTAATTACCTTCATTAAATAAACTTCACAATACACAGCCAAATCCATCTGGACAATATCTTTTTTTAAATTTTCCCTTTGCAACACAAGCTTTTCACTGAACACAAAAAATTATTTTGGAATGTTCGAGTTATGTGAAACAGGAATTTAGGAGCACTGATTTGTAAAAGAGCTCAATGAAATCCACTCAGAATACTTAAAATGTACTGGCACAACAAACATCAGAAACACCGGTGATTATTTTAGGATAATTTATGCATGACAGATTTTGTCTCAAGGCAACCAAAAATGTATCTGGTTTTTTGTTTGCTTGCTTTCTCTTTTTTTTAACTGGATAAATTACAAATACCCACTCAAGTAATTTTTAATGGTTTAGAAAATATAATTATTATTAAATAAATTTTTCTTTATTAAATTAAATTATTGTTATTAATTGTTATTATTATTAGTAGTAATGTATTATGTAGATTTCTTAAATCATGCCAAACTAACAGAGTACTTCACTTGGTAAAATAACCACCTTAGTTGACAAAAGAAATTAAGGAAAAAAACCTGCCAAATTCGAACTTCAGGGCTCATGATAGTCTGTTTTCATGTGAAGGACTCCATCACAGTCCAAATTGTAAAGAACAACAGGATCAAAAAATAGGATCATGCAAAATTAAAATATGAACTGCTTGAAATAAATGCTATGAAGTTATAAGATCAAATGATATACAACCAAAGACTAAGAAGTTCATTGCTAATGACTGCAGAAGACAGGTCAAGGTAACTCTGCCAACGATGAAGTTCAGAGACAGAGTTACTCAGCTCTGCATGATCTTGGCATCCTGACTGAAGTTATTTTCCAAGAGAAACATATCATGACTGGCTGTGTTTCCTACCCTCAGGGAAAGGGAAAGCTTAGAATGTGATGCAGAGACCTCACAGTGCACTTAATGTAGAGATTTCAAGGTACTATTGCGATACCTAATTAATCAAGTTTATGACATATTTATTTAACAAAACCAACACACAAAACCAGCTCCTCTTTCCTGCCTCTAGCCCAAACAACAGTTAAATAAACTTGTTATAGTTGGACAATAGGCCCAAATCCAGCAAGCAGTGTGTGAACAGTTTCTTCAACATCCCCACTAACCACTGTAACTATGGGAAGCACGAGCATAGAAATTGTGTTACTGTGACATACCCATGCAACATGAAAAAGTCAGTTGTTTTGCTCTTCTGGATGTCAACTAAGTGCTAGAAGAAGTGTGGCTGTGCCACGTTTGCACTACTTTAATGATTGAAATTGAAGGGGTCAGAAAACAAAACCAAGATCCTACTATAAACAGTAAACCTGGAGAACATAATTTCCAAGAAAGATCAGCAAATTACCACATTCAGTGTATTTGTAACTCACCGTTGTTCCTGAATAATCAGCTATGTAACAAGACTATCCTGACAATGAAAAGATTTTCAGGATCTGCAGTTCTGTTTAATTATTGTGAAAAAATCATATTTCTCTCTTTAGACTAATAAGAGAAAGCAAACAAATCTGACCTCTGCAAAATCAACACTTGTGGTTATTGGAATAAGAACAGTAGACATCAGAGGTTATTTAAAACAATCCAGATTATTTAAATAAATTAAGAAAATTCAAATAACTCTATTTAAGTAGTTTAAATAACTAATGGCTTTTCAATCAAATTATGGTTTTGGATTGGGAGACTTAAAATCAGCGAACTTATTTTAAAAGATCTGAAAAATAATTCTGCTTCAACCATCCAATCCAGCAGTCTCAATCAAAGCTTGCATGTAGATTCCTCCTTAAGATGTACCTATAAACAGGTTAAAGCTATACTGCAGTATAAATAAATTTGTCTGCAGTATGTACACATTGTATTAGCTTTTTGTGGTTGCTCTGACCAAGAAGGGGAATGTCACAACAGAGCCCTCAGTTTAGGGTAACCACCTCAACCAGGGGAGTGTCACAGACAGCCCCGCACAATGGAAGAAACACAACAGGATGCTGCTGATAAAGACAGGGACACAGTGTCCTTCCAGATGTGTCCTGTCCCCAGGGGCCACAGCTCTCCTGGGACTCAAGTTATCTTTCAGACCTGTGTACACTTTGCACCTACTCCAGCCAGCTCAACTGGCATTGCAGGACTGCCTTCACACAACTGAACGCAGTCTCCATGGGTACTAAATTTTTAAGAAAGTAACTAAAAGGCTCAATATTCAAATATCGAATATGAATTTACTGCAGCATTTTCTTAAGAACAAAAATTATATTTACATTTAGATAAAGAGGTGGGCTATAATTGTTCTAGACTCTTACAGTACTCTACAAATGCTGTTTGGTTTCAATCTTGCCAAAACTGACTGGGTGTAAAACGTACTTTATGTATAGTGTTGCAGAAATCAAATGAACCTCCCCCCCGCCCCAAAACATTTCAGTGTTAGGTTAACATTCATTTTGGCTGTCCATGTTCATTATCACTTACAATATTTAGACAATATCTGAAACAAAAAAACAAAAAACAAACAAAAAAAAAAACACACGAAAAACCAAACCAAAACAAAAAAAACCCCAAAAAACCACCAAAAAAAACCAAACCAAAACAAAACAAAAAAAAGGCCACCGGAAAGCAATTTCGACAAAAATCAGTAAAAAAAACAAAATTTTGGTTTATGGAAGACCCTGGAAATAGAACCAAGGAAGCTCTAACGATGTAAAGGTATCCCCATTCTATGACTCACTTACATGCCTAAACAGGTTGAAATCCAAGCATCATGGAGTTCCTACAATCAGCTAGTGATCCGATCGTGTATCTTGGGGATAAACCATTTATTAAACGATTAAATTTTTTATCCTCTAGCTACTTTTATGGAAATTTTTTTTTTATTCAGACACATTTTTAAAGACCTTAAAGGTGATAAGAAGCTTTTCATCACCTCCTCTTTTCCCCCCCTCTGTCTCTGATTACATTCTCATTTCCAAAAACTTGTTTTCTTCCTTCTCAGCATTCTCCATTCTCTGCACACAGCTATCAGGGAGACACTTCTGTCAGAGGTAACAGTTTAGCTCACTGAGAGCAAACCTTTTCCATGTATAATGCCAAGTTTGTGCCAGAAGCAGCACTGCATTTCATGATCACTGATGTCAGTCCTAATCCATGTCAGTGACAAACTTGGCACCAATGTAAGTGTCTAATTCCCAGCGGTCTAATCTAATTGGTTAGGCACAGAATCAGCATTACAGGAACAGTTTTTTCATCCTAGTAATGCTCCTGCTCTAACGTTTCTGGAAGGCTTATGTACCAAGTTTCCCACCTGCAAAAGGGCAGTTGCTCTTACCTCCTTACCTCAGCAGAAATGAAATGTTCACCAAGCTGTGATGTTTGCTACCATAGTTAAGAGCCACGTGCCTTCTACTTTTATATTAAATATTTCTTGCCCATGCTTGAACTGTCTATTTCATCTCCCTGCTACAACTTGTGACAAAAAGATTTTGTAGTGTGTGCATTGTCTTATTGTGCATGTCTAAGTGTCTGGAGTAATCAATATTGTTTATGGCAGCTGTGACAATAGAGGCTATAGCGAAAGACACACAAAAAGTTCTGCTACTTTACAAGATGCTTGTGACAATGACTTATTTAAAGTTGATGGGGTGGGGAGACATGACAGAAGATTTTCAACACAGAAAACTTTTGATAAATACTAAATATTACATCTACATACATTTATTTCCATTATGAAAAAACAGTTATGGTCTAATACCAAGCAAAAAATTTAATAAAGCAGATGCTGGGAGCATACTTCTAATTTAGACATGGTCTTTTCAGATTCAAGTGGTTTCGTGAATAGTGTAAGAATCAAGAACGCTGTAAAACCACTGAAAACAGAACTAAGGTAGGAGCATTGTTTTGTAATGTGACTATTTCAATATGGATTTCACACTACAGTCTCTTTACAGTAACAAAAATATGTATGTATTATCAAGGAGCCAAATCTTCTGCATGAAATCAATCGTGAAAAAAAATTAAACACACACTGAGGTATACACCTCTATCTTGCATCTCAATCTCGGCATATTAAGGGAACTACCCAGTCATGAAAATATTCAAATGTACAACAAGCAATGTATAAAAAACTGTAGCACTGAGCCTTTGAGAAATTTGGGAACATGTGTTCTGATGGCAATGGACAGAGTTTGGTTATCAACCAAACTATTACTGAGCTATGACTGCACAGTGACATAGATAATTAATTACCTAAATCCAGAGATAACTGTACCTCTTGGAATGTATCCAGCTCCCTCCATCTTGATTTGAAAATAACTGTGTTAAGAATGGTAGCTTGAAGCCTCAAAATCAGTTCTAATAGAGTAAGCTTAAGCTCGGAAGAACTACTCAGAACCTGCAGAAAAGGTACAGATCATAGGAACTTAAACTGAAAGGAAAATGTGCTCTCCATGACCAGTTTAGTTAGCTCTGCCACCTTAGCATCCTTTTTTTATACAAAGAACAGTACATCTACTAATCTATCTGACGCTCCCTCCCAAAAAAAGGCTATGAAAGGCTGACAGCTGTGTCTCAAATCAAGGCACTGACATGTTTTTTCATCCATTTA
Organism: Platysteira castanea; assembly: GCA_013397175.1. NCBI lineage: Eukaryota > Metazoa > Chordata > Aves > Passeriformes > Platysteira > Platysteira castanea. The sequence goes on along the minus strand of VYXC01008466.1, from coordinate 1,336,014 downwards.
CTCATTTAAACAAATGGACCTCTAGAGATGACAATACAAAGGAAGATTTGTTACTGAAACAGAAGGAAAGAATGAGGTTAGGAAACAACTGGGGAATGTAGATCAACTATGGTGGCATGCTGGCCATTGCAAATGACAGGATGAAAGCCTATCACAGTGAGATGCAACAATCAGAAGCAAGCAAGCAACTTTTATACTTAGTATTCTTCTTAAAGAGAAGAAAAAAATCAATATAAAAACATATTACACAATTAATAAAGTCAGGACGTATTTTACCAACAAATAATTAGTTAAGGAAATAAAAAAGGTTCTACCTGTGTCTGAATTGCGATCTTCATTTCTGGATGGACTAATAGTAAAAGGAAGTTTACGTTTCATGGAAGACTTTTCTTTCATCTCCTTCCCCACATCACTCCTATCCACTTTTGGAGTTTTGCTGTAGGATGCAATCTTGTCCTTGCTCTAATATAAATAAAAAGTATACTAAGTAATTTTTGCATAAAGCAGCATAGTCTTATAATATATACAGGCTGAAAAGACTGATATGTGAGAATGTATGTGCTTGGGTACAAGTATGTGTATTACAAAGTTTTTTGAATAAACAAATAATCAATGGCATGTCTTTTTAAAATCACTAACTTCTATGTTATTTCTACTTTCAGATATATCACTGTAGAAATGCTGTTCACTATTAGCGCCTTCATTAATTAGCAAAGGAACAACACAAACTAAACAAGAATTTGCCAAGTCTTGACGACCACCTGACCGTAACATAATAATCCCACTAAAAGCACATTAAAAGCCCACACTGCAATTCAGACTGTGAATTGTAAACCCCCAAAACCCCTCTAATTACCCTCCCCTGCCTCCACTCCCACCCTTTAATCCATTCATACAGAATTCCCTTTCTATTTCACCAATAATAGTGTAATGTTTCATTTTAGAAAATCTGTGAAGAAACTTTAAAAATTTATATCTAATTTAGAAAAAAACAGGTGCAAGCTATTTGGATTTTTGAGTTTTATAAATCTAGGGATTTTTGGCTTATAAATGGTGTTTCAAATAAACAGAGAAAAACCTAAACAGGCCCAATATTAACTTATACTTGAGTACTTCACTCATATAGGAGGAAAGAATGTAAAAGATACCAGGGTTAGTGTAAAGACTGCTTGAGAGAACCCACTGCAAATCCCAACATTTAGGCTACCAATAGAGATGCAGTGCAGAGACACCACGTTCTCTGTTCACTACATGCTGCAGAAACACATTATCCAGCTATGTCAGCTATCACAACTCCACGGCTTTATATCATTCTTAACACATGATCAGATGAAATCACTAATATATTAATCTCCTAAAGGTAGAAGAACATACATTGCCTTGCCAAACACTGAAAATCAAAAGGCTTTGATTTCCAGAAGGCTGGTCCAAAAGGCTGGCCCTTGGTACTTCTGAAGCTTTATTCTCATTGGAGGAAAACTAGAAAATACCTTCAAGTAAAGGTACTGTTCTCAAAGGCACCCTTCCTTTTTGAAAAAAAAAAAAACCTCAGGTAAGAAGAAGTGATTACAAAAGGAACCTGCAAACTCTACAACCTTCAGAAGACAAATGTGCTAGGAAAATTACAAAGAAGCCAGTAGTCTGTGACACGAGAATTCCTGAGGTATAAAGGTTGCTGCACCCAGAGAACACCTATCTTCTTCACTCCAAGTTCAGAAACCCAAAAAACCAAAATCCCAAAACAAAATGCAGAATAAAACCCCACACACCAAAACCAAAGCCAACTCTCCTACAAAACCCCAAAGGAAATTAATCTTCCCCCCTCCCCCCTTTCTTTTTTTACATGCTAAAATAAGAAAATCGAAAACCTAAACCCCTTAAGATTCCCCTAGGCCCTTGGGACATACAGTGCCTGTGGTACTACTTATGAAAGAAGCTAATCCATCTATTACAAGCCATCATTTGCAAATGCATCTGTAAGTTGATAAAGGAGATCCAAACTCCATTAAGCCTCTTCTGATCTTTTACACTACACACACAAGTTTCCCACTTGACCCCAATCTCACCAAGAGCCTTCTCATCCCTTGTTCCAAACAATCTAATTATTTCCCATATCTATGTAGATTTCCCACAATATGATGAAGTGGCATTAAAATGTTATTGCTTTCTCTAGAATATTATCTTATGTTAGGTACTGTGCAATAGAAGGAGTGAACTAAAAATAATTTGAAATTCCTAAGCAGGAAACATTGGTTTCAACTTGTTCTGTAGAAAAAAAAAAAAAAAACACAACAAACCCACAACTTTTTGCTGTTGGTAATGTTTAAAAAGAATCCCTTTTCTGGGGGCACTCATCAGTAAAATACGTTTGTAGGTGCTCACAGAGAGGCACAAGCTGCCTAAGTAATTTGACAGCTTTACATTTATTCTTAAATTGCTTATATGTATTATGCTAAATATTATGACTGATGCACTAGTTCTTGAATAATGACTGAAAATTAATTTTGTGATGATCTAATTAGGAGGAGAGGCAGTCCAAAATGCATACTTTCAGATAAACAAAAACACATTGAAAATGAAAGAAAAGGCTATACATAGAATACACAGAAACAGAAATAAAAGACTATTTTGCTCCTTAGCTACTTATTTCCTTAGTGGAAATAAGCACTCAGCAGTGGACTTTCCAATCCAAAAGATGCAATAAACAGGGTGTTTGAGCAGTCTGTACAAAGTTGATGCTATTTATTATTTTCAGTGACAATGCTGAAATAGAGATACAACCAGATATGCAGACATCATCACAACTGAGAGAGAGGGAGAAGTAAGAGCCCTGGCAAGGGGAATGTAAAATGACTGACTGATCTGAAAAGCAGTCTTAATACAAAACAAAACAGGAAAAGCCAGGATAAAATCAAGGTTCTGATAAATAAACTGACATTTTGATAAAAATAATTAACAGTACAATCACAAAATACTGCGTTAAAAGACAGAAAACTCTTAATGGCATCCTGGATTCAACTTCAAGTAAAGGAAGGCAAGAGGAAGTAGAAACCCTGCAGGTTAGACCAGGCATTCAATTTTAAAGAGTGGGCATTCACTGTTCCAATTGTTCCTGGTCACTGTAACAGCATGGACATCTCTTTTTCAGGGTCCAAAGCAAGGTTCAAAACTCAGCATCAATAAGTCTGTGCATTACTTTAATGTGATCCATGGAAGAAACCTAAAATGAAGTTGACATTTTTTATAAAATAACCTGTAAGTCCTGTGGACTTTCTAAAGAGGTAATTAACCTAAAGTGAAAACTGCTAATCAGATAAAACACTGAAGACATGTTGATGTTCAGAAAACTAAACTACTACTGCAAAGTGAAAAGCATTACATACTTTCCATGTCCACTACAGTTAGAGAACACTTAATGGCTTTAGACTGCAACAGGAGACTAGCAAAGGTTATTTATCCTTCTACTAAGCATCTAATTCTATGCCAGTCAGCATAATTAAGTATCAGAATAAACTGCCCAAGGAGACAAGAATTTCCATCAGGCAAGCCTTTAAAGAAAAGGTCTGGCAAACATCTGTCAGGAACTGAGTGCAGCTTATTCTACTCTGGGGCAAATGGATGAACTGGATCTGCATGTCTTAACATTTAATGCATGCCTCACTGGAGGATGGAGTAACAAGGAAGAATTTTCTCTGTCAACAAAACCAAACTAGTGTGCTATGATGAGGAACACATTTTTAATCTGTTCAACAGGAACTGTCTCAGAAGGCTAACAAACAGCAGTCTGGACAATTTCTTGATATCCCATTCCAGCTCTATTGTCTGGTACTGCTACAATCAATGACAAGACACAAAAGGAGACAACAGAGAGCCATATAATCTAGCAGATGTACTAAGCCCTGGGAGAACAAGCATTCTTTTTCTGCCTATCAAAGATAATTACATACTGAAGCGTGTTCTGTACGGTATTAAATGGTTTTGGGCACTATTGTTGGAGTCTTCCAAGGAGAGAATTAATTTGTACAAACTCCAAATTGTGTTTCTCCTTTGGATGACATACCCATCGTTTACTTCTCGAGTTTGGCCATATAAAGCATAAATTCAGATAAATTAAAATTTCATTATGTTCATATGTTTATAAAATATCTTATGCGAACATTAGATGGCCTAGCTGCTGTACACACTCGTACTGCTTTTTTATGCTTGCCACATGAGCAACTGAAACAAAAATACAAGTACCCTTAAGCATATGTGATATAAACTCAGCTTATTAACAGGAATGTTATTTCTAATGTGTTCTTTCACAGAGTTCTCAGAAGACCTGAACACATAGCTGACTTACATAGCTATTCACTGGTTGTTAGGGCTGCACAATAAGCATTGACTTCCGGACAAATATGAAAGATTATGTCTAATAATAACAACAAAAGTAACTTCACTACATTTCTCTGTCAACAGCTAAGAGTGCACAACCAGAAGCAACTAAACAGTATAACAACCATGAAAGGGAAATGAAATCCTGCAAGTGTTTTTTCTTTTATCTTATGTTAACCATTGGAATAGTCTTATGCCATTTAGGCCACTACAGTTTTTATTTTGAGAAGAATAAGGATTTTTTTTATGGAGTGGTATCCTTTAGCATTACTGTTCACTTTTAAGAGGCACAGTTCTGTATGAACATTATTTCACACTGGGCCTTAGTATTTCCTTACATCAATTACATTAGCTAACGAATCCTTAACATTTTTCATAATAACTTCTAATGCTTTAAGAACTATTAATTTCATGGTTGCAAATGTTTATGCATTGAGAAAAATCTTCATTTGCTTTACAGAAATTTCCACCACATTTTAAAGATATTTCATTAAAATTATCACTGTTGATTTGTCCTGGTCAATCTTTACTTCAGAGTTCTATGTTTGTGTATATAGTACAGATTTGCCTTCATGACTGTGTTGCTCAAACTCACACTTGACTCTTAGCCTACTGCCTACCAAATTCTAAATAATTTTCTTGGTTGAATCTAAATTACAGCATTTTGGCGATATTTTCTCTATTTTTTCTAATACACTCTAAAGAGTGTAGATTAGTCAAAGGCCAGCTGAACCTTTCCAACAATTGTCTGTGTGTTAGAGAACAAGTATGTGACGGTTTAAGTGACTATTTAACATAACCACATATTCAGTTCTTCTCAAAATATGACAACGGCATTTATTATGCTAAAAACCTGAACACAGGAATAATAACTGAAACACTTATACTCTCCATTAATAATAGTAAATCTCTATTTTTATTTAGTATCTTGTATTTTCAATATTACACATCATTTTATACCATACAATTCCAAACCACACCCTACACTATTCTAATCTCAAGCTGTACACTGCACCAGGGGGGACAGTGAGCAGCACTGGATAAAACAGTGCGAGCAGTTTATCACTTTACTTTTTGGTATCAACTTAATCAGTCCGTCACTGGGATTCCATGTTCATAGCCTTGGTCAAACTTCCATTCCCTCCTCTTCCCCTAAATTACTGAATGATACTTCAATTGACCATATCCCAAACAAGGACCAGAATAAAAAGAAAAACCAAACCTAACATTATTTCATCCCTTTACTAGTAAGCCAATTTCCTTTCCCCATGTTACTCTGTTATCTTCCTCTTCTTATCTAAGTAGTTCATCAGAGTGAGCACAAAGAATTACCTTTGCCTCACTTTACTGGGATCAACAAAACAAACTGGAAAGAGACTACAAGGTCTAAAGGTTTCTATGAATGTTTTTGGAAGACAAGAAGTTACAGGTAGATGCCGAATCTTCTCATATTTTCCTATTTTTTAACCTCCTCCTGGCTTACATCCATTCATCAAATGGTCTTGCAGAGAATATAAATTTCAACAAAAGAGTAAGCCTGACCACACATACACACAAAACCCTTTTCTAGAGAAGACAGTTCTAAAGAGGAAACAGATTCTCCCTCCTTAGGGCAATATATATGTAACTCATCATTCTCAATGCAGAGTATTATTCCAGCTTCTGTTATTCATTAGTAGTAAAGATAAACCTGTGGTCTACTGTACAAGCGTACTAGCCAGACAAACTGGAGAACCGGGTGATTGGCAACTTGGCTCCAGAAATCTAAAAATTATGGGATATTTCACATTTATAAACAACAAACCACTCTTCAGCACGACTGGATCTCCCATATTCCTTCCTTCTCCAACACTCAGAAGTGGATTGTACCACTTTTAAATAGGATTCCCTTGTACAGGAGCTACTCTCAAGCTTTGTGCAGCATTTGCGCATTTTAAGTCCTCCCTCATAAAGGGAACAAGTCTCTGTGTTATAAAGGAACATAAGAAACTGGTGTTCTTCTTCGGTCTGTGCTCTGTCACACCTTCACAAATGTTTTGTGTGTTTGTTACACAGAGTAATACATTGTAAAATAAAATAAAATATGGATCATTCTTCTTGTGAGTATATAAAGACTTCATATTAGCTAAGATATGAAGGCTATAGACTAACTTACATCAAATAAAACCAAAGCATCCAGCTTCCTTTTAAATTAACTTGCAAGTAACAGTGAAAGTCAAATTCTGTCCCACAGTTTAACTAACAGTTAAAGCAACGTAAAAATGTATAATTTTTTTTCAATACTGAAGATATCAGAACACTGATTCATATTTATTTCTTCCCATTACAGCAACAAAAATCATGAAATATGCTTCATTTTACTGAAAATAAATGGGCATTAATATAATTTTATTACCTTTCTTGCAGTTGTTTTTTCCACCATGGTGCTATTGTTGTCAGAATTTTCAACTTTAACTGTTTTTGTAGACCCAAATTTTGGCATTTTATAGCTGTTTAGCTAGCTGTATCTTGTATCAGTGGGTTCATCCTGTGTCTGAAAAACAAACAAACAACATTACATAAATATACACACTGCAGTGTCATTCCAGGACAAATGTTACTGCAGATGGTAGCAGAGCTGAATAGTACCCCCAAAAAGATGACTAATAACGACACCTGGTTTCAAGCATCTTCCTCATATGCAGCTCAAACCTTGGGGCAAAACCCCAAAAGGCCAAACATGGCTGTTGCTGGGGACAGTGCCACAAAAAAAGCACCAAGTCAGCTGCTGAACTGCCTCACCTCTCTAGCTTACCTTCTTGGAAGACTTAACATTTTTGGCTATTTTAATAGGTTCAGTATCTCACTTCATGTTAAATGCACTAAGGCTTGGAAAGATGCACAAGATGTCTAGCAACACTGGGAAGAGAAATTAGGCTTTTTAGCCAGAGAAACTGAAATATTGTATATTCAAAGTAGTATGAAAAGAAAGTCAAGTCTTGTGGTTTATTATCCTTTCTGTATTTATTATCCTCTATCAGGATCAAGAGATGCCTGTTAGAAGAAAAATCTTCTAAAGCTTCGACCTGGAACTAGAAACCTTAATTTCTACTGTCTATCAAATGATATACGTAAGTCACCACTAGAGACAGACGTGTATCTATATAAAGCTACAAGAGCTGTGTAGTGTTTCATCTCCATGGTACACCAAACAAGCGTCATTGCAGGTTCACATAATGGAAAAGGTCAGACTTGCCTCTTCCACAGAAGGAAGAGCCACCCTTTTTGTAAGAATGCCTGAGAGGAAAGGTCACAGAAAAGGTAAAACTGCATTTGACAGCACTTCAAAGCTGGTGACTTTTTAATGGGTCTCTGAGTTGATGTATTTTGTTACAAGTATTTACATGATCACAATCTTACTGAGGTGTAGTAATTTTACGCCTGAGCAAGTCATCATTTCAGGTGCAACATTCCTATCGTAGCTTGACCATTAGGATTCTGGGATCATCACAGAGAATTTGTTGCTGTTTTAGGACCATGGCCATCATTTTGGTTTGACACAGTTAACTGACAACAAAATCGGTGCAGATGACTTTGAGAAAACCGTTTTGCAGACTACACCTGACACTGATATTCAAACAAATTTCTACCTCTCGCCCCCACAAGGCTTAACCTATGGAAAATCTGAATATTTGTCTAAGATCAATACTGTTGTATACAACAACGTAACATGATACTTTCTTAATCTTCCAGAATAGGAGGGGAAGAAAAGTTCAAAATGCTCAATCCTCAAGTGAAAGAAGTAGGAAATGCTGCACCAAGGTCTGCTCTTTTCCTCCCTTTTCCCTACACCTGAGGAGTTTTTTTGTTTTGTTGGGGCTTTTTTGACACTAACCACAAGCTTATGAAAAACAGGAAGAGATTAATTAGAAACAATCTCGCATTCAATAACCAGAATCTTGTCTCCACTACGATACAAGATACAATATTGTGAAATTCCTACTGTTCTACTCCTACCTAAGACAAAAGAAACATTAGTTTATTCCCTTAATTTATGGAGTGTTAACTGGATTTATGCAGCCCTACTAATACAGAGAGTAACTGCTCAGTTTTAATGAACATCAAAGCCCATGGTTATCAGCCTTTTCTTTTTACTTGCTTTTGTAACAGCTGCAGGAACAAAAACTGGTTATTGGTTCAAAGGAGAGAAAGAAATAGTACACTGAGTTTCCTGTAATTTACAAAAACTTTCCTTAATCCTAAAAGGAGCAACAAGTTACTATCTTCAGAGAATACTACTGTGCTGATTAGACCAAACACCGTGTATTACCATAGTAGCAAATACCTGTTTCCACGGGTTTAAAAAGCAACAAGTCATAAATCTGCTTTTGCTCATTTAGCCTCTCAAATCCTCTCTGTAAGTTTCATTTATAACAATTCCCATCATATATATCATGACTACAACTACTTTAAAAAAGATCAATGGGTGTAAGCTTTATTATTTAATCAAAATATTTCTCATCCCATATGCTGCTGTTTCCTTTCCTTCCTTTTTTTCTGCTACCTGGCTTCCTGAAACTACCTTCGTTCCTGCTTTGCGTCTCTTTCTTTCCTGGTTCCATAGGCCATTCCCTGGTGTATGACAGCAAGAAGCCAAACTTCATGAGCTCAATAAAATTTATTAGCTTAGGCTTGGCTCCCTTGATCTCATTTGCCTCACCAGCAGGGGCTAAACCACATGAACTGAAACAAGAGCTGCCCCTCACAAAAGGCCTGGCCTCTGTGCGTGTCTTACCTGGACAGCAACAGTTTATTTTTTAAAATGGTAGAACAAAAAACCCAACCTCAAGTACTGTATGAAAACACTTTCAAAATAGATTTCAATTACAGGGTTTTTTTAGTAATACAGTTAGCTCAATATACAAATAGAAGTAAATGAAAACAGAAAGCTTAGGATGTTTCTGTCTTCTTTACCAAATAATCAACAGGCAGAAGCAGATGCACAGGAAGCTCCACCTGTATATGAGAAGAACTTCTTTACTGTGCAGATGACTGAGCACTGGGACAGATAACCCAGACAGGCTGTGGAGTCTCCCTCACTGGAGATAAATTCAAAAACCTTCTGGACACAATCCTTTGCCATGCACTCTGGGATGGCCCTGCTTGAACAGGGAGGTTGGAGCAGATGACCCACTGTGGTGAGTCCAACCTGACCCCTTCTGTGATTCTGTGATCAAAAGTAATTGGGAATTCATTAAATTCTTGACCCAAGCCAAATACGTTTTGGAAAAAAAAAAAAAACCGCTTTGGAAGTTCACTAAATCTGAGTGTCACATTCTGGATTATCAAAGCAGAACCACCACGCTGTAAGACTAACAAACAGCAGTATTTCCATAAAGTGTTTCAAGTATCAGATTGCTATTGCACAATCGCTGTGCAGAATTTAAAACAGACATAAACTTATAAACAGACATAACTTCAAATATTTGAGAAAAAATACTTTTCATAAAAGGTAGATTTAAAAAAATTATTAAAATATCACTATGGCCCAGAAATTAGGCCAACTATTCAAGCTGTGATTACATAGTATATATAACAATAAAATTTTCTGCCAAGTAAGTGTTTTTACTGACATTTTAACTTTTATTTCAATTTTTCTGGAGTTCAGTACCATTTCAACTCAAGTTCTAAACACAAACATTTGCTTTCATAGTGAAAATGTAGAACATTAACAGGGTCTTCCAGGGAAACCTACATTGGTCTGCATTGAGTTTTCCTCAGGGCCACTTCTTAATGCAATTACTGGTTTATTAGGCAATCTTGATGGCACATTTTAAATCACCAGAACCCTAAATTAAAAGTTAATCTCTTTACATTCAAATTATTCTCCTCTGTCACAACATGCAGTGCCATCACTTTTCATCTGACACACGGGCACAGCTGTGCTTTCGCTGTAACCAGCTGATTTCAAGCTTTTCAATAAAACAGAATCTGCTTCCTACTAAAGAAACTTCTCTGTATGTAACAAAATCAGATGTTCTTATTTTATGTTCAGACACCTTTCCTGCACATTCATTACCAATCATCAGTCATACTATTGGAAATGCTGTTGAACTATTCTCTCAGTCATTTTTCAACTAAAGAACTAAAAATTCTGGTTTCTCCTTGAAGTAACAAAGGTAAGCATTTAGACAGATCCTACGGGCAGTGACATAAAAGGCTATGATTATTTCATATAAAAAACCCTGGACATAAAAACCAACCCCCCAAAAAATCTCATCAACCACCAGAATTTCAGATATAATTAGCTACAGAAAATTTGTGATATAATAAATCTCTAATGCCAACAAATTACTCTATTAATTTGTATAAGCTTACATCTAGCACTGATGAAAAAGCTTGTCTTTACCTATGTAAAAAACCAGAACATTCATGCAGTAATACAACAGTACTGCCACCACTGCCATTCAATCCCTTTACATCTTTCAGCCTGTTTTTCTGAGAAATTAAGGCCCATGTGTTCGTGTTAGATGCATATGTATGATTCACCAATGACTTCCAAGCCTGTAGATGGATATTCTTTAAATTTGACAGCAGCAGAAATTTTCCAATGTATTAAGCACTCACAAATTTCATGGGAAAAGGTGGCCAGTGGATAACAAGAATATCCATCACTGTTTTTCGCAAGGGAAGTTCAATAGGAGCTTCATGACATACTGCCTGTAAGAAAACTCCACATGAGATGGCCTTCATAAACGACCTTCCTTTTTTCCCCCTTAGTTATGGGGGGAAGTTTCAGCTGAGATCTGCACATTACCAGAGTCAATCAACCACAAGACATAAATTGCTAAGAAATTAAGCATCATTAGTTCCGGTGCTCACAGAACTACTTGTTTCCTTTCTGGTTCAGTGTGTGCTTACCTCCTTACTCCTGCACACGCCTTCCCCGTGAAACCTACAGCGAAACGTTACAGGATGCTTTGGGAAGGTTTTCTTTGATAGGCCTGTTGCACAGCTGATCTTGAAGGTTAGCTGACTGCTAGTACTACATCGAATCAAGAGGGCACAAGATTAAACTTCTATGAGAATATCAGTAGCTGATGAGTTAATTTCCAAGACACCGAATCTACCCTCATGCTCTAGAAAGCATTTGCACTTAAAAAGCAGGGGATCTAGAGTAAAGCTATCTTCTCAACTACCTCTGCTTTCCTGTATTTCCCAGATCTTATTTTATCTGCAGAGAAGAAGAAAAACAACAAAAGAAAAATATAAATAGCCCTCTTTTTCAATAAGAATTTACTTCAGACTGGGAAACAGGCAATCAACTATACCAAATTTCTGCTATAAATAGTTGACAGGAATGCTTCAGCATGTTTTAATCAAATTAAACTACTGAAAATGACAACTACGGCTACATCTACATTAGCAAGAAGTAAAGAATTATCAAGAGTGGACCTGCAGAGTGGAACAGCTGGTAACAAAACCCCAAATTTACACTAGTCACATTTGGCAGATTTGCTTTGGACTTCTTCTAGTGCAGTTCCATGTACTAAATGCACATTAAAGGTTGGAGCACATTCAGCAAAATTCCTAAACACATCTCTCAGCTTAGAACAGAAGGAATCAAGCTCTGAAAACACTACATATAGCAATCTAAACTACAGTGAGGAGAGAGCATAGTTACTGATTTAAACTAAGACTGACCTGATTTTCTCTTAGAAATCTCCTCCTTCCCATCCCTAGAAATTTGTCTCTTCCAAGCTTATTTTGAAATGACTGGTAAGATCTAGATCTCAAAGCTATTAAGAGTCCACAAAAGGAAAAAAAAAAAAAAGTTGGTGGATGAGTATAAGAGAGATGTCTAAAAACAGCTGAACTGAGGGAAAGGCAGGCAAAAGCCAACATTACATATTCTGTTCAGAGAAAGCCAGCTGGCCAACCCGTATGTACACACTGGCTAATTAAGAAGTATGTAGGTAGCTCACGCCTAGCCATACCAAATGTTATCTGCATTCTGGTGGGAGTGTGTCAAAGACAGATGAGGTTAACACGCTGGGAGAAAGGGAATGGGTATAGTACAAAGGATGAAAAAGCTACAGAAAACCGGTATTTTTAAATCCTGTAAGAAGCAGAGTTTTAGCAAAAAGATGTTCATTTAACTAAATTTAACACTCTGTGTTCTTTTTTTCTTCTTACCAGGAAAGTGCAAATGACTTCAGTATTTTATTTCACAACAAAAGCATCCTTCGGCAAACAGCTCAGAGAAGTGATTTCTTTCCAAAAGAGAGGTTAACTAATTATTAATGCCACAAGAAATGTGTGATGGAAGATGTAACAGCATTGCCAATTATTTTTTTCTTATGGAACTCGATGCTTCTACACACAGTTACTCAACCAGAGCCAACTGCTACACAATGAAATGGCTCCTGGTAAATGAACATGTTATCAGATCAGCATCTGCCTTTTCACCTACAGTATCCAGTAATAAAAAAGGGACAGAACAAGAGATTATTCAGGATATTTTGGTTAGAGGCTAGGGACGTGCTAAGAGGCACAAGACCAGCAATTTGGTACTGTGGGGAAAGAGACCATTCAGGTTACAACACACAGTAGGAGGGCAGTGAAGTCCAGTAGTACAGCGCCAGACCTTTCTGGGTTGGCAATTTAAACATCGTGTCTACAAAAAGAATATCTGTCTGTATTTTAACCTGGTATTTCCCACACAGAAATATGTCTAAAGCTTCAGATTAGCCAAATGACAGAATGTGATTGTGACAAGGAAGCAGCAGAGAGAGAGATGTGAGAGGAAAAGATAAGAAGGGATTGTGTCTGGGAGAAAAGCACAGGGGACTCCATGATCAACACACAAATATTTTTTCCCCAGAATACTTTTTTTCTGTGTTACAGAACAAAAACCAGAAGTCTTTAGTCTCGCCATTCCTATGGCCTTGTAAAAAAGCACAAGCATCCCATATCCTTTTCGTTTACACGGAGAATGACGAGCTTATCCCTGTGGTCTGTTTTCCACTACCTCCTTGGACAGCCACACTTGCAGAAATGAAGTCTCAAACACTGCTGATGTCTCAGGAAAATGTCAAAATTGGTAAAGGATGGGACACTGCCGAGAGCAAGCACTTAATCTCATCAGAACATTATACAAAATACTGTTCTGAAAGGTCAAAATTTTAGAGTTGACTGCAGCCACAAAAATATTTGTACCAAGGTCTTCATTGCAGAGAACCATATCAACACAGCTATTCTATGATCATTAGAGCAATTTATTTGATCTTTACAAAGAAGACACTGAAAAGATTATTAAAGGCCTTATTTGAGCCAAAATAGTTTTAGGTTTCTTGTGCAAGTCCTATGAAAGCTGTGTTGCATGGATCCCCCTAAAAGAGACTTCCTCTCCATCATTTAGCAACTGAGGGTGCTGCTGTAGTTCTGCTAAGTAGGATTATGGAACATTTTAACTCCCTGGGTGCTAAGTCAAAGTTGAATAGGTAAGAGATCTAGAGAGTAAAATATTTTTTCCAAAAAGCTGATAACACATTAGACATATGCAGCTATAATGGACTAACTATACACTGCAGTACATCCCTAGTGGCAAGCCTGCCTCCTGCTGCAGGCTAGAACCATATTATCCTTTACAAGCTGAAAGGAAAACACATTCTGCATAAGAAAAGATTAAATAAAAGGCTATTTGTGTACACTATACTATTTGAGACTGTATTTTTACCATCACCACTTCCTGTGTGTGGTATACATTATAATACCTTCAAGTATAACGAACAGAACAATTTACTAGGCCCTTTGTGCCCTGCACTCCATGGTGTCTCATTGTACTCACAATTCAGTTCTCTGGCAGTAACCAGCAAATAAATTACTAACCACTACTGGCTTTAGGTAGCAGAGCAATTTAGCATGTCAGAGAGAACATTGCCTGAATGATACATGCAGTGGCTTTTGCAGATGAAAGGTGACAAGAACATTTTTATTTGGAAAATATTCACAAGGTCTTTTCACACAATTGCAACGGTTCAGTGCATGCACATTCCAGTGTCAGGGTTATGATGAAAGAACTAAGCTCCAACACAGTCTCAAACTAATGTGCCTAAGGCAACAGTCTGTTGCTGTATTAAGTGCAAATGCAGTACCCAGCACGGACATGAGTCACGAATTTGGCAGATTTTATGGCATTTGACAATAAAAATATGACAAAATATTCTTGGTTCAGATGTGAGAAATTCTTTTTTATTACAACTTTTCTTTAAGATTTACACAATACTTGAGACAACTTTGTGGCTAGAACATGCAATGCTGGGATTAGTTCTACTCCTTTGCTACACATATTGTGCAATCTCAGAAATAGTGCCTTACCCCTCCTCTGCAGCAGTTTTTCCTACCAGATTTTGGAGGATATATCAAAGAAAACAAAAAATCAGCCTAACAAACATACATTTCAGAAATATGTGTCATGAGATAAACTAGATATATATCTTTTGGAGACTCCTCAGATACTACTTAATAGATGGAACAGACTCATTGTCCTATCAGAGAGCATGCCTACATTTTAATTTGAAATGTTCAGATACCTGAGATCCAAACATATAAGAATTGTACGAATCTTTCTGCAATAAGCAAAATAAACCATTTATTTGAACTCCATTTTATAAAGGTTACACCTAAAATGGTGTAACAGTAAAATGAGCATGGGCAGTGACTACTCACAATCTCCAGAGTAGCTTTTATATACACCGAAGTACCTACTCATCGCATGCCAGACTACACTACACAGGGATAGGATGAAGTCCCTAAAAAAAACCAGCCAACACTCAGGCAGCAAGAAAGATTTTCCAATACTTCAGCTGGAACTCACCACTACTTCCTACCAAAAAAAGGAATGTATCTCATAGTCTAGGAATTCCTACTAGGAAGAGAAAAAAAAAAATGAGAGGACATACAACTCTTCCCTATGCAGAAAACAAACAAAACCTTCACAGGGGTTCTGCTGCACTTGCCTATATAGGACCTTGGGCTCCTACCCATAATCCCTATTTTAAGAGCCTGAGTTTACCTTTGCTTGGTTTCAAGTGTCAAGTTCCACAGATTTCACAACACTCCTCAATTGATTTCTGTGGTGGTAGTAGCACCTACACTTGTCAACTTCCTTATAAAGAGCGTGACTGAATCTATAGTTTTCTAATTAGCCTTTAGTAAGGTTTCTCTCCTCTTTTTTTTTAACTAAACACATGCTTATCAGAGATTACAAGAACTTCATTGTACATAGAATTAGAGAATAGTTGAGGGAAAGAGACATTTAGAGGTCCATTTAAGTCTCTCAGTTATCTACTCAGCCATCTTCAGCTTTAGTCATACTTTACACAGACCAGGTTGAGTTTGTTACTTGAGCGGGAAAACACAGTAAAAGAAATAATGGAAAGTACAATGAGATGTGTTAAAAGGACTGACCTGAAGTTTAAAGGTACTATGGGTTCATACACATGCTTCAGTAACAGGTGTATCTGAGCAAGAGACGGTTCCCCTTTCATGCCACACCTTGTCATTAGAAATACACGTGCGCATCTTCCCAAAGGTTTTCTTGCAACTACATTGTATTAAGTGTCAACCAAGTAAGGACTGAAACTCTCACTGGAGTAAGTTGGACATTTCCTGCCTCACAAATTCTTAACTAAAATTCCAAAACCTACCTGTCAGAATGAAACCAACATGCTGACAACCTGGTGAAGTTCTGAGGAACCAATGACCACAAACAGTTGCAGTAAGTGGCTTCACCTGCTTCTAGAGAAAGATAATCAACTTCTCATTCTTAACATGATTCCTGCTATTTCAGCTTGCCTTGATTTCTACCTTCTTAAAGGGAAGAAAATGTCGACAACACCTTTAAAAAAAACCAACCCAAACAACATCCTAAATAGAAAGCAGCACCTGTCCTGGACAACTCCAAAGAAATTACTATTCATAAATCAAAACTGGGAATGCTCCCTCTCCCTTCACAAATACTAATTTATTTTCACAATATTGCCAGAAGATGAAAATGCCTTATTTGCTTCATTTTACAGATGGCAACTTAAGTTGACAGAAATAACGAAGTGAGGAGTTTCACCAATTTGCCACACCTGTAACACCAAAGACTTT
The DNA here is from genome assembly GCA_013397175.1 of Platysteira castanea. Classification (NCBI taxonomy): domain Eukaryota; kingdom Metazoa; phylum Chordata; class Aves; order Passeriformes; genus Platysteira; species Platysteira castanea. Next base: position 1,319,502 of record VYXC01008466.1, on the reverse strand, counting down.
ATTTTTCAGATTATTTTGCATTAGATAGGAGTTTATACTTGGTTAGACCGTAGCTACTATTGACTTCACTTTCAACTTCTGCAAGCAACCACTCTCTCCTGCCACTGCTAAAGGAAAAAGGTAGAAGTCTCAAAGCAGATATCCCCATGTGAGGAAAACACTTAGCATGTGCTCATAAAAAAGCCTGTATCTCACACAAATTCCAAAACAGCCTGAAAATAGGTAACTTTCAGGGTCAGTGTTCAACTTCCTTCAGCATGGGACACTGTTTTCCTGTAACCTTCTCCTAAGTTAGAGAACTTATTCCAGCTTTTGCCACAGGCGTCTTCTTGGAGCAGTAACCTAGACTGTACAAATGCATTAACCCCAGAGATTCATACAATTAATCATTTAAAGCGGAATATCAACCAAAAACCCATCAACTCATGATGCAATTCTGCTGTGTGCAGCAGGGCAAATGAGCAGTGCTGCTCTAATACAGGGCAGACAGCACTTCTGGCACAGCAGAAGGTACAGGTTAGATACACTGTAGAATACAGCAAGAAGTCATGCAAATACAGACAAGAAGCACTCGTTTCACTTCTTTTGCAACACACTCCTCCCATTTCCTTCCTTTACTTTCTCTGAAGTTTCCAGTCTCAGATTCTGAGATCCTCCCACTGAAAATGTCACTCCACACTTCAAGATTATGAAAAAACAAAAATCAAAGCAGTTTGTTGGTATCACACTTCTAAACTCATATGGAATTAATTACTGTTTATGTCTTTCCAAGGCATTGCAAAAACCACATAAAAACTAACATTTTGTCAAAATATCCTTGCAGGTGCTATGTCAACCAATGGAATATTGCTTGGCATGTAAGACCTAAAAATTACTAGCAGAGCATGACAGAGGAAAAGAAGAAGGATCCCAGGTATCTATAAATGACCTTTGAAGTTCTTCCACATGGATAACTCAAAAGGGAAGAACTAATGAAAATGAGTGTGGGAGGCTGTACTTTAACATCTCACAGCCGCATACTGAGTACTGAAGACCAAGTATCCAAAAAGGTAATTTTCAGAGGATGGACACTCTCAAATAATTATTTACATTCATGGACCCTAAACCTGGGTAAACCCACCTGCATCAAGACCCATCCAAAAGAAGACATCAAGAGACTGCCACCAAAGCCCTGTAAGGTGCTGAGAAAAGGTAGAAAGCAAAAGAAGGAGGGAGGAGATTAATTCTTTTCCCAGCTGACTCTTGTACAACTCCCCTCTAGGATGCTGAACTCCTTCCTGACTTTAAAAAAATAGAAGCCTTAGGAAGTAATCTGTTTACATAATGTTATTTAGGGTGAAAAACCAATGTTGACAAACACAGCCTAAACAGACAGGATGGCACAACCCTGAGAAGAGGTGAGTGGGGAAGATGGTGCTTTGCAACAGGGATCCCTAAAGATTTGATATAAACAGAGAGTTGAAACAGGAAAGCACTGGATAAGAAAGAACAAAAAAGTAAGATCAAATACTATGATTTATTTTTTAAATTTTTGAACAGAAATAGTTTCACAAGTCTGAACTCCTAAATATTAGTTATTAAGTAAAAGGAACACATAGGGCCAAAAACTCTCTTTAGAATAAGTACTCTCTGATTTACATAGAAATAGTACAGATGTCTATATTCAGGACAAACTTTCAGAACAGAAGTCCTAAGAGTTTAAGATTATGGAATTCTCCATTATTTCAGATAAGTTTTTGCAGAGCTGTAGGCTTGCTTAATAGTGAAGCATATAGGCTGGATACATATATTAGAAATGAACTTGCAAAACCATAGTCTTAAGTAATTAACAACTTTTACAACAGGCTTGGAAAAAGGCTACTTCTTTTAGAAAAGCATAAAACAGTAGGAGATTTGATATCGCAGTGGCATCCCAGATTGCACAGGAATGGCAGAATCTTTACCAATAAGCCAGNAAAAAAAAAAAAAAAGGCAGATTATTCTATTACCACTATCCGTTTAATCACATAATTTCCTCTCAATAACCAAGAGAAGTGCTGCATTGGAAGCATTTACATGTTAAGAAAAAACTGGTTTTAAATTGAACTGCTTAAATTTCAAAAGATAAAAGTTCATAGAACTTGCATAACTTAAACCAGATGATATTTTCTTTAAAGAATGGTTAGGAATTATTTAAAAGCAGAAACTCCTCCCTGATTCTGAAAGATTTGAGTTGAAGGTTCTCTTTATGCATGTAAGTACACACATTCCCTACAACGAAATGGGAGGGATAAGATGTAAGACATGAACGTTTAAGAATAGGGTTATCTCCTGGCATTATCAACAAACAGAAACAAACAACCAAAAAAAAGCACTGCCTATCCACAAAATGGTGACAAATCTTCCTTTCAGAAGTCAGACATCAACCCCCATTTCAGTGTGGCAGGAGTGGCTCCCACACAGTGACAAGGGGCATCATTCCTTCTAAAGCACTTACACTATTTCTACAGCATTCCTCCACGCAGGCCAGTATGGAACTGAACCGGTGCCAGCATTCAAGATGAATCTGAAGGACACTTGTCAGTATTGTATCATTCTCAAGTGCATTTCTCTATTCTCAGATTAACCCCTTGTCTTTTAATGGAGGATACTAGCATTATTGTTCTTACACAGGCTGGCTGCTCTGCAAGGAATCACTGGACAGAAACAAACAGTACAAACAGAACGGCTTGAATACATGTTTTGCTTCTTTAAAGAATTCCAAAGGATCAAAAAAAGGACTAAGTTCCTTTGCAGATGTTCTCAATATTCAAATAATAATTTCTGAATAAATTCTCTCATTGCTAATTATACTTCAGCTACTTTTTGTATTCCTCCTTCGGCAACAGAAAATAAGATTGTTTCACTTTCAGTTTCTCACTCAAAAGCTTACTCAGAGTGAAGCACCGGAAGAGACTTTTTTCCAGTAAGTTATAGCACAAATAACGTACAAAAGACATATATGGATTTGTCTTTCTTTAAAGTATCAGAAACTGCATTTTTAACAGGCGAAATGAAGCGCAAAGAAGTCTTACTTATGCAACCAGCTAATTAGTAATTTAAATAAATTTTTAAATTACTTAATTAGGAATCTGTATAGCAGAACTTGGTACAATGTACCACAGCTTTACAAGACTACCACACACAGGCAGTACAAGAAGAATGCATCCTCTGACTATTAAAAATTAAATTAGTCAGAAAAAACACATGAACTACAACAGCTGGAAAAAAAGTTCTACTACATTTTTGAATGAGAAAAATGTTTGACAGTTTTATAATTTATCAAGCCTTCAACAGTGAGTTCAGCATGGTATCCCACCAGACTAACTAAAATTAGAACTTAATATTTTACTTGCACTTTTGGGCCAAGTTTCAGGTTCGACTGGTCACGACTGTAAGCACACCGTTCTAGCTGAGCCTGCAGGGAGCCTGGGGCAGACTAGAAGACCTCCAGAGGGGCCTTCTGACCTCAGCGAGTCTGTGATTCTGTCCCATGAACCAGAAATGCAGATGTTCTTTACCTCAGCAGCAGGATGTCTATGAGCAGTTCTCTCCTCCCGCTGATACATTCAGCATAGGACAAGGTTTGTGTCCTCTACACTCTCCAGAAACTTATGCTACATAGTCAGGACAGCATTTATTCTAACAAAAACTCACACAGGTGTCCAGAAGAACCTATGTAGCTTGTGGGCATGGGTGTCACATTCAAATCGTATCAGGACAATTGTGTAGAATGCAAATGTCATATTCCTACTGTGGGAAATACCTAGGTGTCAAAATAAACATTTACATGGAAAAACAACCTCACCTCGTAGAATCAGACACAAATAAGCTTCCGGAGTGCCTGAAGGGATCGCCCTTTATTCTCAATACTCTCTCAAAATAAAGGAGATCCTTGATTCTACAAAGAGGAATTCTATCACAGGGAAATAAAAGAATATGCTAGCCCAAGAACTCTGGCTCTTAGGAACCAAAGAGACTTAATGCAAAATCCACTAGTCCTCCTTTGTAATCTAAAAATCTAAAAACTTGTACGTTCACAGGTGCTTCCTCTTGAGTCTTTTTTAGGATGAGCTATGGGTTCAAAGGAAACACCTGCACAGTTTAGCTTAATATGATTCACCCTTTAAACTATAAGGAGAAGTGGAGTTGTAAACGTCAGGTTTGATCTACTGCTAATTCCCTAAAGATGTAGCTAAGTAAATATTTTTCAATTAAGAAAGACTATTGCATATGCAGAACCTACCAAAATAAAACTTAAAAGCCTTTCTACCAGTACTTTGACTTTTTAGTCTAGTAATTTGCTTTGATAAGCAAACCTACCGCCAAACAATTTTCAACTCCTTCCACAGGAATCTACTTTCCCTCTGGAAAGTTACAGATCTCTATGAAAAGAGATCTCATACTTCCATACATTATTACTAGAACCTCAGTAATTTCTATTTAAATCTTCATAAACTAATGATAATTTATCAATCTAAAACCAAGAAAACCCACAACTTATCTGCAGCACTGCCAGAAAGAACATTACTTAAAACACACACAAAGGCCCTTCACAGGCTAAAACCAGATGAACTGCCAACACCTACTTACAGTCCTTCAACTTTAGCAGGATACAGGACAGGCAAAACAGGTAGCTGGAGTGCTACCACTCACAAGAAGAATCTAAAGCAGTAGATGAAGGACAGAAAGCAATATTGGCTTACTCACAGGTTCCTAACTGCATAACAGAGGTTTTTGTTCTGGCTAAATTGTGAAGACATGTAAAATATTTAATAGTCTTTATTGCCACCTCTTGGCCATTGCTAAATCTCACAAAAATAATTTAAAAATCATCTGTTAGCTCCTTTATGGAAATAATCTTTCTTCTGGGGAAAAGAGATAGTGAGGGAACAGATGGAGTGGAAACAGAGAACAAGCAGAATACTGTTTGCAGACAAGTATAACTATTTAGGGCTGTAAAACTACAGTGAGTACTGCAATTTAACTTCCATTAAAGTTTTACTGTGTCATCTGGAGAATCGAAGGGACTGGAAAGCAAAGAACCAGTTATTTTCGAAACAAAAGACGGGATTTTTTTATTTCCTTAAAAAAGATAAAACAGGTGTCAAGACACCTGTTTCTTCTTGAAGTGGAAAGATGAATAGATTAGCATTACCCACACATGAAAGAGAATAACACCAAATGAAAGGCCCATTTTCCCTTTATTATTAAACTAGTAGTAAGAACACAGATTAGCAGGTTGCTGAAGAGTGCAGAGCACCAAATAAAGTTGGTTTCTCTGTTAATTGTTTGTTGCACACAATCTTGAAGGAAACAAACAAGAGGAAGACATTTCCACAAACCAGCTGAGAGTTATCCAGCCAACAGAGCTTGAAAGGTTTGACAGCCAGACACCTCTTAAATAGGACTAATACAAAAGGCTTGGAAATACATGGGAAACCATAGGAAATGTCTTCACACACAAACTCGTTTGCGCTGTCATCAAACAGTGGAACTTTTTAAGACCTACCACAGCACACTTGGAAATGTGTAGGAGTTATTTGGGGTTTGTTGCACTGAATACAGTCTGAAGCCCAGAGGGGGGGGGCAGAAAGTGCTTTCTACCTCTGATGCTTTCCAGCCTCATGAATCCAAGAAGTAAGGCAAGGAAAGAGTTGTTTCAGTACTCTCTATCTCCAGCAAACTACTCCTGGGTAGAAAGCAGATGACAAGACCAGAGAACAAAATATATAAAGTTTTCCTCCTCAGAGTGCATTTTCAGTTTTTGCCTCTAATATAGCCCACAATCCTGTCTCCAACGTTGCTAATGGCTTTTCTTAACATAAACCAGTGTGAAATCAATCCTCTTGTGACATTATCACTACCTAGAGCACTCTGAGAAGAAGCCATGAAACTGAGGAGCATTTATGCATTTGTTGTTTGCTAAAGCAATTGCAGCAGACGTAAGGATGCTTCATCAGATCCAGGGAAATAATCTAAAATAAACCAAGGCAGTCATACTCTGAAGGGCTTCATGTCTCTACATTAATATTTAGTCTTTAAGCGAGGTGTCAATAAAGGTCCTCAACTGCCTCCATAAGCTTACAGAAGAACTTTTAAGACTTTTCTAGGTTCTGGAATACTAATGAACTGACAAGAAAAAAAAACTAAGGATGTTAGAAGAGCTCTGACTTCTGTTATTCTGTTAATAAAATCATTCAGTGTAATAACGCAAAATGCAAGACTGAGTTCGTGCTAATATTTATTTCATACCATCTGTCACTAGACTCTAAGTAGAGTCTAATGATGTAGTTAAAAAATAGTTTGAATTAGAGACTAAATGACCAATCAACATTTATAATACTCCATCTGCAATAGAACATGGAAAAGAAGAAACAGCAAACATTCATGTACAGCCCACCACTTCATAAGATAAGATCAAAAAAATGTCAAAAGTAGGTTGTTCTGAGTGCATATATTAACAGTGTGCTAGCAGGTTAATCATTACATATTTTGTGATCAATAGTTTTTTCCAATTTTAAAGAGGACTAACTGCACTAGTCTCCCAGGCAATTTCATCGGCCTAAGATTGCCTAAACATGGTAAATCAGTTCAACAAACAGAATTTGTTTTCCCATCTGTAAGCCCAGTACTGAGGAAGAAGTTCTGAATACTGAGGAAGAAGTTCCAGCTCAGTCATTTCTAGCTGCTCATATTTCCACTAAAAAGGATATCCAGGACCTTCCACCTAGTTAAGTTAAAGATGCAACAGCTTACGGAGTTTGTAGGAATTTAAACAGACACCTAAGCATGCAAAGAAAGTGTTTTTTGAGAACGATTGGTGATCACTAATTTATAAACATAGATATTCAACTTTCAGTGTATGCTTTACCTCCTATGGTTAAGTGGTAACAGAGCAGTACCTCCCTGCAACTAATGCCAAGCAAACACAGAAGCTTCATACAAGCACTAATTTAGCCTGCTTATTAAAAGGCTCTTTCCCCTAAGAAGTCACCTATTGTGCAAGTCTGTTGGAAGAAATTGTGCTCAGACTTCAGTTTGTGGCATGGGGCTTGCTTTCTTACACAACATCTGTCCTAAGCTTTAATGTCTCTAGTATTCTGAGTTCACAAATGATTCTGAACAATCCTCTGGGTGGGAGAACAACACACAAAGAGATGGCAATAGAAAGACAGAAATATTTATATTTGAAAGACTGAGCAGTCATCTTTGTGAAAGAACCAAAGGCTCTCTGATCAACTGCCCACACTCAGTGATTACTACAGAAAAGCCAGGAAATAGGAAAAGGGACTTGCACACCACACACTGAAAAACTGACATCACCACAAAAAAGCCACCACGGTCCTCTGGGTGCCAAGGAAAACACTGGTACTCCTTGACATTTTAGCTTGCACGACACATACAGAAAAGCAGAACTATTAAGGGGGAGGTGGAGTGTAAAAAGACACAGATAGTCAATGGGTTCACCATTACCTTCTCAAAAAAATATTCTGTTGTACCTCAAACCCTGCAATTTTATTTGAACAGACAGTTTCTCAAGCTTGCACAGAAACCCACTAAATTCACAGAAGGTGAGATCAAGGTCCCCAGCTGATCAAGTCACAAGGTCAGCAGGGAGTCTGAATTTCCATCTTAAAGAATGAAGAAAAGCAAGAGACACCCAACACCTGCACAAACCTCAAATAATAAGAACAGTTGAAATACCCTGACATCTCAGATAATGCTGGAGATCTGTTGCTCTGGGGATTTTTACCCCCTGAACCATAGCAAAGGATTACAGCAGAAGGAAAGAAAGCACAGGATGCTTGGTTCCTTGCAGCTGCAGAGCACCTGTGAGTAGCTCACCAAGTCCCTACCTACAGTAACCAAGACTTGAGGACAACCAAGCCACCATCAACCTATGTACTGAAAATCACCCAAATCCTTGCTGTTTTGAAATCAGAGAAAAAGAAGTGCCCCCAACCTCCAAATCATGGCTTGTCAATAAATATGAATTATTTTAATAATAGTTAATGATTTCTTATAGACATGATGATCTCACCCTTTCCTAGCATTCCAAGATTAGACAATTTTTTCCTGGAACGTAAGTACATTTGGACTGCTCCACATCTGTCCAATAGCTTTTTGTTCCTATAAGCATCACCATTCACTCACTTTTCTCCATTAAAGATATGTTTTATCCTATGAGTTACCTTGTAATTCAGAGACATAAGATTCCCTTTCTTCCATATCAAATGACCCGGAGAAGAAAGGCATGGAACACAGTGACAGTGTCCAGGCAATTTCCACAGGAGCTCTAGCTAATAATATTGATACTGGTAAATAATAATACCAATATCGGAATGTGCTTCCCAGGGAGGTGGTGGAATCAACGTCCCTGGAGGTGTGTAAGGAAACACAGGACACAGCACTTAGTGCCACGGTCTACTTGACATGATAGTGTTTGGTCACAGGTTGGACTCAACGACCTCAGAGGTCTTTTACAACCTAACTGATTCTGTAAAATATTTATTTTATTTGGGAGTTTAAAGTGAAAAAAAACCCCAAACCTTTCATTTCTTACCGGATGCACAGTCTTTAGGCAAAAAAAAGAAAGACCCAAAAAAACCAAACAAAAAACCCCCACCAAAACAAAAAACCAAACCAAACCAGACTGAATATTACCAATGATACCTCGAGAGCCTGACAGCAACTAGAACGAAGAAGTGAGCAACCGAGCCTGGCATTCTCTCACTCCTTGCCCTTCCTTTGTTGCCTGCTGTCACCTGTGCAGCGCGAGTTGCCGCGCTCCATCCCCATCGGCGGCTGCCTGGCGCTGGCAGGGAAGGCAGGGAACGCGTTATCCTGCCGAGCAGCCAGGCAGCCTCGGCGGGGCCGGCACCGGCGGAGCAACTCCCAAGGCTGCAGGGAGCAGCCGAAATTCCCGACACGGAGGCGGGGCGTGTGTTATGTGCGTGTGTGTGTGTGCCTGTGTGTTATGTGTGCTGTGTGCTATGTGTGTGTACACTGCCATGCCGCGCTCGGCACCCGCGTCCCGCTCGCCCGTGCCGCCTCCCTACCTTCTCCGCACATTCCCGGCCCTGCCTCCCGCGGGAACCTCCCGTAGGCGGCGGGCCCCTCACGCCGGGCGACGGGGCAGGGGCCAGGCTTGGCGGGCCAGGCGGTGACAGCGGCGGCCATGGCTCCCGCCGCGGCGCTGACGGGCTGACAGCGGCGGCCGGAGGGAGCCCGGCGGGGGGCGGG
>VYXC01008466.1:1254637-1310167 GCA_013397175.1 Platysteira castanea | reverse complement strand
TCCCCAGGCTCAGGGACAAGGGGGCGGCACCCCGCGGGCACCGGGTGGGGCCGGGGGTCCCGGTCGCGAGCCGGGAAGGTGCGCTCCAGTCCTTACCTTCTCCCGGGAGCGCGGCAGCGGGACGCGTCCTCCTCCTCCTGCTTCTCCTGTCTCTGTGGACGGCGCGGCCGCGGAGAATCGGGCAGGGCAGCGGGTGCCGCCCGCAGTGCCCAGGGGCTGGGGCTTAGCCGCGGCTGCGGGCGCTGGGGCTGCCGGGGATTGCAAACACCCCGCCCGCCCTTCTTCCTTCCTTCTCTCCCTCCCTCCTTGCTTCCTTCCCTCCCTCTCTCTCTCTCCCTCCTTCCCTCTCTCCCTCCCTCCTTGCCTCACGCCCCGCGCCGCCGCTCGGCTCCCCCCGCCCCCCTCCCAGCGGCGCTCCCATTGGCCGCGCGCCGCCCACGTGGGCCTCGCGCAGGGCACGGGGCGCGGGCGAGCGATGCCGCTGCCAACGACACAGCGCTCGGGGCGGGGGGGACACCGCACCTCTGCTCTCCATTCCCAGTGCCGTCCGCATCCCGAAGGAGACGGGCACGGACGCCCGCAAGGCGACGGGAAATAACGGGCTCGCGGGGTGCCACAGATGGACGGGGCTGGGACTGGGAATAGGGCGTGGGCATTGCGCATGCGCGGGGCAGCCGCGCATCCTCTTGGGCTACGGCCGCTGGAACCTTCTGGAAATGGCGGCGGCGGCCCCGGCTGGTCACGGGGCGAGGCGGCGGACGAGAGCTTTTCCGGTCCCCGCCGCGGGACGGGAGCCGACCTAGAGCCACCAGCGCGCCCCGCCCCGCCTCGCCCCGTCCCGTCCTGCCGCTGCCGCCCCCTCCCCGGGGAGGGGTTTTTCCGGCGGTGATGGCGCAGTGAGTTTTAACTACCCGGCGCGGTGCGCGTGCGCGGCGGGCGCAGCCCTTCCCACTCCATCGAATCCCATTCCATCCCATCCCATTCCGTTCCATCCCGTCACCGGGCGCTAGCGGGTACGGAGGGGCTGCGGCTAAAGGCCCTGCAGTTTTTGGGAGAAGCCTCCGGACGCAGGTGCGTGTGGCGCGGTGCTGGAAAGCCCAGGGTGGCCGTTCGCCTTCGGGAAAGGCTGTGGGATGCCGATCCCGCCGCACCGGGGAGTCTGGTCAGTGGTGGATGCCCCCCATCCCCCACTCAGGCACAAGTCCCATCCGCCCGCCGCTCTTTCCCGGCGGGGACAGGCAAGGAGATGCAGGACGAGACAGCTTCTAGGTTTCCAAACTACTATTTTGGGGGTGGCCTGCTTGCACAAATGAGGCAGACGTCATATAAAGATACTTGAGGGGTTTTGGAATTGACTGGCGATGTAGCCCGAGTTGCAGCCTTGGAAACGGTCATTCCTCTGCACTCGTGAAAGGTTTTGCATCTGCTTGCAACAATAACAGTATATGGCAGAACTTAAGGAACCTGCCTGGTGCTGTACTCGTGGGTTCTCGATTAATGCTCTCCAGATCGCTTCTAGGAGGTGATGAAGGGCTGCCAGGTGTAGTATTTTGACAAGGCAGCTAAACAAAGCCCTTTAGCATAGTCTTAATTGCCCTGAATTAAGCATTCTGCTACTGAATAATTCAAAGCACTCTGCTACTGAATTACTTTCATGTGTTACTGTGTAGAAATTCCTTAATATTTTCTATTCATCAGAAAAGTGATTTTTTCCCCCCCAGAACTGAAAGATTACTTTGATTGAGGCCAGCTATTGTGTGGACTTGTGGTATGTTATGATCCCCACCCATGATGTACCAGCATGAGTAGAGGATGGCATCACAGATCTCTCATATTCCTGTGCTGCACAGCTAACTGCTCAGACAAACATCTCTCATTTGCTTTCACAATCTTCCTGTACAAATGCTGGTAAAGATAATTTGTGTTGAAAAGCAACTGCTTTCACTTTCATTTGATTCTGTTAGCATACAGTGAGTACTGTCTGGTGGCCAGGAACAGTTCTGCCAGGATCAGGGACCTTGTAACAAAGGGAGTTGCCTTCATATTCTTTTGTGTTAGGTTGATGGCAGAAGCTATCACTAGAAGTGGCAAGCTCATTGAAGAGTAGATGGCCTATGGAATGTCAGCATAAGTGGAGTAAGAGCAGTTTCCAAAGGCAGAATAATTTTTCTTCTCATGGTATTATATAGGGATTCACACTGCAGAACATGACAGGCTACAGGCGTGGCCTGCACTGTGATACCGCATTTTGATCCTTGTGCATGCATAGTGTGCAGTCCCAGGAGTTTGGTGTGTGTTAGATGTTCACAACTAGCAGCTGAGATAACGAGGAGGGAGTCTCAGGAGCAGTACCTGCAGCAGCAGATGTTAAGATCTGATAATATCTATCAGTAATTGGAAAAAAATCCAGTTCCTTAAGCCTTTTATAGGAACTACTGTTTGGACTAATGAAAAGCATCAGTCAGCTGACTGCTAATTGCTACCCCTACATTCGTTTCTTCCCCTTGTTCCCAGCAGCCCCTCCGTTTTACATCTAGCACAGCTGCAAGATGCTTTTGTAGCTGCATAGTACTTGATCCCCATTCCACAGGGGAACATCGTGTGTTACAAGCCCTGTGAACTACTGGTCTTAAGACAAACAGGTCCAGCATCTGGTTGAACTGTGTCATTGCTGAATTCAGTCTAGTAACTGAACGACTAAAAATTTCAGACTGCAGTACAAAAATCTGACATAAGAACTTACAGGATACCACGCAGGTGAAAGCACATGCACCAGCCTCTCAGAGGTAACTGGCAGGTCAGCCCATGGGGCCAGCAAACATCCTGCACAGGTGGAATGGGATTTCACTGCTTCTTCCTATTTAATGACAGAACACTCTTCCAGATAACATTTTTGTAGCAGTGGTGGTCATGGAAATCCTTTCTGTTATCCAACATCAAACATATCATTGAATATCTGGAATTCCTATTACTCCACACTTCCTTCTATCTTCACCAAAGGAAAGAACCATCAGCTCCCACTCTTGCAATCCAGTGGATTCTTTGGATGTCTTCTGCTTCTGTGTCCTAAATCACATATTCTTTCTCAAGACTACCTATTTTAAAATCTTCTCAAGGTAGTCTTTTTTTTTTCTCCCCAGTTTCTTTTACTTCTTTATCCTCCACTTTTAGAGAACTAATATAGTATGTGAGTTCTTTTAATTTTTCCCTCATTTAAGGAGAGGCAAACAAGACCACTGACAACACAGAATCAGTTCTGTTGGTGCTACAGTACCAGTTTCAGGAATGTGTTGACTGTTGCTGTAGTTGACTCATTTTTTGCTTAACTCACCAACCAGTACTCTTACAATCCAGGATATTAACTGGTCGATTGAAACTGCAGAATTACAAGTGTGTAATTACTTGACAGGTTAGTGCTACTGCCTAGAATTAATATTAGTGACCCTCTGCTATTGAGGATAATGAAAATTATGTCATGTTAATACTTGTGACCAAAAATGTCCTGTTACTAGTAAAACACATGTTTTTTACTACTAGTTAAAGCAAGCACAAAGTATTATCTGCAGCTATTCAAAAACAGAAAAGAGAACTTGGATGTATCTTGCACTATGCTGGAACTCCTTCATAATGATCACCTTTTTAATTCTCATCACAATCCTGTGTAAAGTTAACACTGTGATTATAAAGTTACCACTGTGAAAATAATTTATTGTATATAGTAAGCAGCTACATGTAACAAATAATGCAGAATATGTATTCCTAGTTGAGATGTTTGAAATGTTCAAATTTCAACAAAACCTGAAATAATGCAAGATGTGAAATTTTTTTAACCATTTATCTTAAAACAATGATTGTCTAAACTTTTTTGAGGAGAAACCAGGACCATAAAGCCTCATATAATTCATGAATGAAGTGGGTAAGATGAGAGAGAAGAGTTACGGTTATATTCCTATTTCTCTTAAATTATTTCAGAGTCTTGTAGCTGCCCTCCAATACTCAGTTTAAAGATTGACGTATCAGATTTGTGCCATGCAGTAGGGATAATGTCAATTATCCTGTTCTAATCAAGTGTTTGGCAGATTCTTACATGTTGCATCAAAATGACTGACAGCTTGTCTGTGGAACATCATTAACAATCTCCAGTAAATGGGAAACTGTTGAGGTCTATGTTCTGCTCATGAGACAGACATCGAAATTGTCATGAGCGGATGGAATGAATATGGGAGAAAAGTGGTATAAGGCCACAGATTCTGTCTGGGTTTACAAATGGGCAGAATCTGGCATTCTAGAGCTTTGTTTTTGTATACTTAGAAGTTTCAAGCTTGGCAGGTCCAAAACTACGTTTCCCTTCAACACCATTATGAAATCCCAATGGATTTCACTGTTACATACAAAACCATGAATAACTGTAGCACAGGATAGTTCCACAGGGCATGCAACATCCTCACTTGTATTCAACATGTATTTCAAAAACGGTTGCCTTCTTTCACACCGGGTTAGAATAAGGTGGGGCTGTATGAGCTAGAATACAGCTTTTTTGGTAAAACTGAACAAACAGCTCAGTCAGACTGGGATACTAAAATGAGTCTGTCTTTGCATTAAGATGTGGTGTGCCGTCTGCCTCATTTCATGTCTAGAGAAGTGCCACATAGTGCCAGATGCCTGGCCTGCTACATGGCCTGTGGCTATTACAAACATGGAGTGACCTTTCAGAAGAGCATTCAGGAACTTTAAATGACAGATAAGATTTCAATCCATGTACTATTTTCTCCTGTGCACTACTTTCTATACTACTTCTACACAAGATATTTTTTTCATGCTTGTTTGGAACTGCTTCTCTCATGAACTGTATGTATTTATTGAATTTACTTTTCCATTTGTATGCAATTCAATTATTTCATTTTATAAATACAGTAATATGGAAAAGATAGCAAGTTTTTAATATAAATGCTCTACAGATATATTATGTTCCCAGAACTACCAACTGTAATACTGCTTTTTTAACAGTGTGTGGAGGAACTTTGCAGAGCCTATTGAAATAAAGGTGGTGCATGAGCAGACTACATGAGATAGCCATTATGCAGGTAATCTGTAAAAGCAGAATTTAATTCAGAAGAGGGAGGATAGTTTGGTGAAGTACTATTAATTAGACTATGAAAACAAACTAAATGTAGTGCAGGATAAAATTATAAATGATACGATTAAGCTCCATCTATCTCATCAACTGTAATAAGAATGTAAGTTCCATGCAGATTTTAGAAGAGACAGACACAGTATGGTCTCAGGTGACTGATGTGTCCACATTTCCTAATTTACGTGGAAATGTATGTCTGTATAGCTAAAGCACTTGCCCAGTTTTATAAGCATAGGTATTAAGTCAATTTTTTAAAAAATTATCTTCAACTTTTTTATATTGAAAGAAATTCCTCAATTTCACACAGATTAATTCTTGAAAGTAGCTGGTACACAGTAGTAAGGTCAAAGAAGGATCTCTGAATCAAAGATACCGTGTCAGATATTATTACCCTTAGGGACGTGTTGAACTGTTCTGGTATATTCTGTCTTCCCCAATTCCGTACCTCGTCCCTTGTCTGTACTAAATAAACTTGCCCAGGAAGTTGGTTTTTGTTGCTATTCATTCTTTTAGTAGGATACTACTGCTGTTTGGGGCTTTACATTTTTCCCGATCACTGAATGATACTAAGAAGAATTAAGCTTAAGAAGAACCATTTCTTACTGAACCTACGGCATTTTTTACACAACATGGCTTAGATAACCTTTCTTGTTTGTTTGTTTATTTTTAAATTGCCAATAAAAGTAACATGATGAAGTTTGTCAGATAATCTTTCAGGTTGGTTTCTTGTGCATTTGCCAGATGTGTAATTTAGTGAGTTTTGTTGCTTCCTCAAAGAGCTCCAGAAGAAGCTGAAAGAATTTTCAATGACAGATCAAAGACACAACTTCTCACCTCTCGTTGATCATAAGTGGACTCTTTCAGGGAGTCACTTTACAGAGTCTACAGAACCACTTTTCTTATAATCTGGAATTATGATTAAACTGTGCTGTAGTTAAAACCACAGTAAGCTGGATAGTCTAATTGTTATTATTTTTTTAAAAAAAAAAACAAAACATTAGAATGTACGTAATTTTACTGAGATTGAAGATACTTTATTCTTTTCAGACAGTTAATCTTATATTACAAAAATCCTTAGAGGTCATCTCGAACTCCAAAACCTGGTCCTTTGGGTGGTTCAGTCAAAGAAGTAAGGCCACCAGCTGGCTCACAAGAAAAACGTCCACTCCTGAAAAATGAAAGCAGTTTTATCCATTGGTGGTATTGATTAAAACTCAGATTCTGTTTAATCAGTGGATAGAAGACAGTCACAAATCTGACTTAAAGCTGAAGGCCCTGGGGTTTTTTTGTTCTTCCCATTCAACCTTCAAAAGAAGTGTGATGTAGCTGTTAAAGGATTCTAAATTCAAGTAGTGACAAATAATATCGTAACTGAAATGCAAGCTAGGAACACTTGTTTTCTTTTATATTCATTTATAGGTTGGCCAGGCAGCATCAAATTTTATCAATCATAGTTTTGTTACAGATGCTTCCCTGTGTTTTTTTTAAACAATAACTGTTTTAAGATTCTTGTTCTTGTATTCAAAACATCTTTATAGAAACAACAGGAATAGGTAACACACAAGTCAAATTAATTTCCCCATTGACACAAACGTAGGTGGGCTAACAAACAACAGTGGGAAATAACAGATAAGAAAAGTTCAGCAGTAACAACTCTCTCACAAACTTAAAATCTTCGCTTTTTGTCAGGGGAAAAAAAAAAACCAACAAAACCAACCAACCAACAAGAATTTGTTGGTTTAAATGATCTAGACAAAAATTCAACAGGTGACATCATTCACCTAGTAAGTATGAAGACAAATCAGAATTCATGTTTTCACATTTCATGCTCCTCTGGTCAGTCATTAAGAACATGCAAATTCTGAGTTCTTTCCAGTTTGTTTCGGCTTTGAATGCATGCACTGCTGTTCAGTAAATTAATTAATGCTTTTTAGCTGTAGGCTGTGAACTGAAATCACCAGAGAAGTAATTTAGTTTCTCAGAAGCATCATCCTTCATGTAGATGACCAATAAAATATATATAATATATAAATACAGGATATTATATATTATAATTTATTATAAATACAGCATACCTTGGGCCTGGTTTGGGAACTTTGCCAGCCTTTAGCTCATCAATTATGTCTTCAATATCTTTGGGTGTCAAATCTTCCTGTAAAAAAAAATTAAATCATTGACAAAGTTGAGAGTCATCAGTTATGCTAATTGCAGCACTTCAAATTTATCAGATCAGTGACTCTTCAGTGTGACCCTAGGACAGGTAATTTTGATCCTATCCATTAACATACATACTGGCTTAAAGAATGAGGAAAATTGAAAAGTCTACTGTCATTTTAATGTTGAGATTTTTGTTTCATGTGTAGTTGCAGAAATTATGTTAAAACAAACAATGTTGATGCAGGCCATGTACGAGGGTTTGTGTTTTCAGCTTCCTGGTATTAGGGAGCTGGATCTCTGCACACCCACTACACACATGCCCTGACACATACTGCAGAATGGTGTCAGCTGCAACAAAAAAAAATGTTGGGTACAGTTCAAGACAGCACTTCTTAAACTGGTCCATACTTTCCAACAGACTACTTTAAAGTGCTTTCAAAAGCTTATCAAATACCTATTTAAAAATTCCAGATTTATGGGCAGACCACAATCACAAAAATGATACAATTTTTATTACCTCTTGTATAATCAAGACAGTAACTGAAATGAAAAATAAACTGATACACCTGATACAAATGAAGTATTCTAGGAAGAGGCCAAGAAACTAAAAGATGCTGTAAATAATAAGTTGTCCCTGCCAATAGGAATTAGAAAACTGACCACAACTTCAGAATCTGGAACAAGTGGAAAATACAGGTAAGCCAGCAAAGAAGCTGAATCTTTTAAAAGGGAATGTAGTACTTACGTAGTAATTGTCATTTATTTGTACCATCGGTGCGTTTACACAAGCACCTAAACATTCCACTTCTATCAGCGTGAAGAGCTTATCAGGTGTTGTTTCCCCAACTTTAATACCTAAACCAATAAATTAATTAGGCTCAGCAGTGGTTATGAACAAGAGTAATAAAGCATGAATCTAAGTACCCCATGGACATTGCATTACTTGTATTTTGGCCTTAAAAGCATTTGCAAAGTTAAATCCCCTTAAATGAGTCCAAAATGTTTCCATTAAACAGAAGGTTCTAATAAACTATGAAGTCAATTTTCAGAGACATTTTTGAGACCTTGTTTACAGGTATGATTCATTGAAAAATATCGACAAAATGACAATTATAAGAAACACAACAGATCTACTCAAGAACATTTTCAGTAATCAATACAATTAAATGGAAAAATAGGGAAACATAGCTTTCATGTGCTGATAGGAAATGCATTAATATACAGGGTTGAATATTCCCAGATTAACCAAGATCCAAGCATTGTCAGCTACAAATTCATAAAAAACTTCCAAGTTTATACACAAAGGATGATTTACTGAACTGTACACATACTTAGCATCCATGGCATGTAACTGCTCTACTGCTAGAGAGACAGACCTTCCCCAGAGGCAAGTTAGTCCAAGTAACATGTCAGAGTCTGATCTCTACAAAATACTCCATGGAAGGAAGAATACTGAAAAGCAGTTTTCCTCCATTTAATCGTAGGAAGGGGTGGCAAATAATAAAAGTTGTAAGGCCTGTCTCAGTAAAAACTACAGAATCATCCTTACGGCTTTATTTCTCAAGCTGAGAGTTTCAGTTGAAATTAAGTTATTTTTGCAGTAACAAGAAATTGCATCTAAGTATGCCTTTTTCAGACAACAGAGCATATGAAATGACAGATAATAGGCAGCTGTTCTGCAGCTCTTATCACTGGTTCTTCGAAAAAGTTAACACAACTTTTCATAGAAGGGGAAGAGTTGTTAGTTGCTGATTTTACCCTCTCTTCTCCCCATAACCACCCAAAGAGGAGGAAAAAACCCAAACCCACATGCAAAACCCATGACTGTTACATCCCCTGATGCACCATTCTCATTTGCCCATTGAGAATTCATAAATTATGTTATCATCATTATGTTATCATCCAGAGGGGCCTTGACAGGCTAGAGGTGGGCCCATGTGAACTTCATGAAGCTGAAAAACGCTAGTTTTTTTTCCACCATATGAAGAATTTTACTTCAGTATCATTAAACAAAGGTAAAAAAATAGAGAAAGTATATTACAAATCTGTGTCATACCGAGTTTCTTCTTAATGGCTTCTAAAATGCTGTCAGAGTCTCGCAGCATGCACGGCGTGGTGGTACAGACCTGAATGTGGTATTTCCCAACAGGTTTGCGATTGTACATGGTGTAGAAGGTTGCTACTTCATAGACTCTCATGGGAGGCATTTCTAAAACTTCAGCAACCTGTGACAAGGGAGCAACATGCTAAATCGAATTCTCAGAGGGCAGCAGTAAATGCATTTAGCAAACCATTTCACTGAAGTCACCTGTCCTGTTTGCGGTAACAGATAAATAAGAGGGTGGAGGTGGGTATCGAAGCACACACGTATTCCAAGTGCCAAGACCGGACACCGGAGTTACTCTGACTGGCGTCCCCCTGCTCAAGCACAAACTCCACTAAGCCCTGGATGAGCAGAGCAAGGAGCTCGAGTCAGCTCCCCTCCAGTGTCTATTGTCAAGACACAAGGGGATGCGAGGAGTCAGCTGGGTTTGGGCTTTCCTTGTCAGCTCCAGCTCACGCTGCACTTGTGCTGTGTCAATAACAAACCCGTACAAGCCTGCCCACGCTAATCCATGTAAGCCTTTTGGAAAGGAATACTTGTAAGCTGGTACTGTGCTTATCTAATTCATAGAGAGCAGGTCTCCCTCAGGTTCTGTGATGCACCAGTGCTACATCTGCAGATTCCTGTCACAGCTAATAAGTAGGGAGTGAAGCATGATCTCCATGGAGCCAGTTCTGGTGCAAGTATCCCTGACCTCATTAACCTGGAACCTTGGCAAACTGCTTAAGTTGAGAACTGGCTCTGGTTTCAATAGAGTAACTGTTTTATGTTCCAGTTTCTATAGCAGGCAAATAACAAATCATGGAAAATATTTGTTCACTTAAAAGCCTTAAGATGGTTTTAAACATAATATTAACCTGAAACTTAAATAAACAAAAATACACTAACAGTGTTAATGGAGCTTTGAGGCTTTATGTTACGCTGTAGAAACTGTAGCAGACCTAAGTTACCTTTCTTTAAATGCTCATTTAACTCCTTCGGTAATTTCTCTTAATGCTCGCAATCCACACCTTAAATTGATTTTAAAATGTTGCACTTTAAAACTGATGTTATGCCAGATTGTAACACAAAGTACAACAGATTGATTCATATGAATATAAACCAGATTTATTTCTTGGTAACTGGTTACTGTCATGCAGCCTCTCACTTTGGAGCAGTGTAGTTGTTTGCCTGCTTATTTTGAAACAATTTTAATAATTAACCTGACAAGTCTTCTGGGCACTTTCTGTGAGGTGTTACCCAACACTCCTGACATCTACTACACTAACGCTGCTCTGCAGAGTTCTTACAGGCCTAGAGATTAAGTATAATCCAGGCAATGTGTGTGAAGTGCCATTAATCTGGGAGAAGAAAACTCCACTGACATTACCTTTTTTCTCTTTCCCCGAATTCAGCAGTGAACAAAATCAAGTTTCTGTTCCTAATTCTAGGATCATTCTGGGAGAAGAGGCTATCTGAATAGGTTTTATCTAATTTTTGTTTTGTTCTGTCTGTATTTTATAGCAATGGGCTATTAGTATGTAAACAGAGCTCTGAGTTTTCTGCATTTGTTTTACCTTTTATTTTTAAAAATGTAGTCTCATAGGGAATTCTCACAATTCTGTGCCACATGTAAATTCCCACATTAGTAAGCTTTGATTAATTAATGTTAATATTCTAGTAAGATACTGAAAGAAAAGAGTAAAATTATGCTTGAAAGATAATTAACTATAAATACCTTGTTCATAGCTGATATGGGCAGCCATCCATGCTGTCTTTGGGCCAAATCCAGTACTGCCATGACAGCTGCAGACTTGTGTCCCTCTGGGTAGTTGTTTATGATCGCTTCTATTCGCTTTTTAAAGGGAAAGAAGGAAAACAAATCAGTACTTATCTAAACACGAAGTTTGTGTATTGAACTTTTTTTTTGCCTGCATACCTTTAGGTTTTCAGGTGTGAACTCAAATGGAGTATCTGGATTGTTTTCAGGACTATCTCTATGCTTCAGGAAAAGAAGAAGAAAAACATGTAAAAATTGGTTGTTAGGAAATTATTCAGGACACATTTACTGTTGTAAAATACCTTCTCATTAGACAGTTACAGTTGAGCTGCTTGAATAAAAGTGATGTATTCCAGATAAAAATTTCATAGTACTAAAGTGATTAAATATATTTGGGAAAACTATCAAAAATATTGATAATTATTTCATCACTCTTAAAAATCATTACCTATTCCTGTTATTTCCTATTTAAAAACGATTTATGGAGAAATACATGAAATTATATATTGGGAAAATGTATGGTGTTGTTATCAAAATACGTATTTTTAACACTGTTAATACAGTTTGACAGTTATGTTCAAATTTACAATAGGTAGAGTAAAACCACTCTGGTTAATACCTTAATAAACAAGAGACTAAAACAACAGTCCGTTTTTCCTTTTACCATGAAACATTAATTTTAAAAAAACTTCAGAATTCATCAAGAAGTTTGCTATGGAATTAAAACATTTGCACATTCAAACACATTATTAATCCATTTTAACATTTTATTTTGATTTGTAATGGATTTCAACATTTTCATTTTATATACAATTCTGAATCAAAATGGAAGAAGCATAATTTTGAATGAGTATTTCCAAAAAAGGTATTCTAACAAGTTATTTTTAAGGTGGTCTTCTAGGGAAACATCAAATTTAAATTAGTTCTTCTATTTTCAGAAAATACAAATTTGGAGGTCTTGAAAAACTAGCATTTTCCTATAACAAAATCTTAGTTCTGGTGAAAATCTTTTTCCACCAGAAAATGCTTTTGCACGAAATTTTTAGCTGTCTCTAAGCAGCTCATTTTGCTTTCCTTTAAATACCTATGGTTAAGTTTAATTCCAAACTTTAAATAGTTTTCAAATTGAGAAAGTTTCAAATTGAATGAGAAGTTTGTGAGAAAATACAAGCCATACTTGAGGCTTGATGTTAAAAGTCATCCACAACTAGCTAATAATAAAAGCTTTAAAAGCATATTTAGAAGAAAGAAGCCCCCTCCACTGACTTGGACTTTGGTCATTTCCTCCAGTAACTGAGTGTGATTTTGCAGTTGCCACACTACACTCTTCTTACTAAGTAGCAAAGGATTTCATGAAGAACCTTAATATTGCAAGACACTTGCATACTGAAGTGAAGAACCATCAGTGAAGAACTTAAGAACATGTATGGTTCATAGCTATTCTTGGATTTAGAAATTTTAATATGGAAATATTGCAAGGGCAAATACTTCAATTACATCTGTTGGTCTATCCAGGTATTATCTTTGCTTATCCTGTCTATATCCCAAAACAGACAATATGACTGCCATCATCAATTTGAAAGAATTGTGCCCTCATCACAGTTTCAAGTCCAATATAAAACTACAGTCAATAAATACTTCTCCACCAAGGATGACTTTCCTATAAGAACAGGAATTACAGAAAGATGACTGATCCTCTTCGAACACCCTAATATTTTATTAAGCATTAATATCTTGCTTATTGTGTGGTTTACAAAACAACATAAAAGAGCTTTTAGGAACACGATTATTTTAGACTGACCCTTCCAGAAAAAGGATTTGACGACTCCTATGTAGTCTTGGTGAGTGTTTTCTACCAATTTTAATGGAAACTCTCAAAAAGAGGCTGATGGGGGAAAAACTGATTGGAAATACTGTACAACTTTTATTATTTTTCCCCTTACAGACCTTTCCATGTCTTAGCTCCACAGATCAATTCCACAATTCATGATAACTATTTCCATAACTTAGCTTTTCCTTCTCAAATCTGCATGCCTATTTTGCTATTATTTTGCCTTCCATAGCTATTTCATAGTTAACAATTGCACTTCATCTCAATTTCTTCTGCAAATAAATGTATTTGATTTATTAATATCTCCCTCTTTGTCTAGAGCAGCTGTTCTTTTCAGTGTATCATCTCTAAACTGATATCCTTAAATGCCCTACATGTGAAGAGGAATAAGACTTTATACTAGAAGATAGAGATGCAGCTGTACAAAGGTTTCATTATATATTGTAAAGGCTATAGCAGAGGTAAGCAATAAATAAGATCATGCCACCTTTTATATTTTCCATTTTCCTGAAAGGGCTTCATCTAATTCTGTGCCATGGAGAGTTTGATAGTTTTCATCAAGAGCTTACAGAGTTCTAGGACTCCTGAGCAGTTAGGAATTTATCATATGTTCCCTAGTCTCACATTTGTCTGACAATGTGCCATTTATCTGAGACTTGCATGCACTGACATGCTCCTAAATGACACAGGTGCATTTCCATGTTTTTTCAGGATACAGATTCTGGAGAGCAAGATCAGAAATAAGGACACAGTATTGGAAAGAGTAGTATGTTAAATCACAGAGTGGCTGAAGTTGGAAGGGACCTCTAGAAGTCATCTGGGTCAAACTGCCCTGCTCAAGCAGGGACACCCAGAGCTGCTTGCCCAGGACTGTGTCCAGATGGCTTCTTCTGAGTATATCCAATAACAGAGACTCCACAACCTCTCTGGGCAAGCTGTGCCAGTGCTCTGTCATCCTCACAGTGAAAAAGTGTTTCTTGATGTTCTCTGAGGCCATTGCCTCTGGTCCGGTCACTGGGCACCACTGAAACAGGCCTGGCTCTGTTCTCTTTACCCCCTCCCCTCAGGTATTTGTAGACATTGATAAGCTCCAAGCCTTCTCTTCTCTAACAGTACCATTCTTTTCTCATGTGCTCATGAAAAGAAACCAATATATTAAGACTTCCTCCACACACAAACTTTACCAACCACAGTAATTTGTTGAAAAAGGAAGGTCAAACACTATCCATGCATTTTTCCAAGTCTCTTCTCATGCTCCCCAAGTTCCTGAAGTCTTACATGAAGTTTTCTTTCCATTCATGCATTGACTGTATCACATTTCTACTGCAGAACAGAGCCTATTTAAGTGGGAACACCTTCACTGCAAAGGCTACCCAAGCCACAGATGCCAGTGCACTCCCATGAAAGGCACTAAGGCTGCTGAAAGGTCACCGTGCATTCTTTTTACTATACCAACCTGGGCTATTTTATTATTATTCTTTCTTTTTTCCCACTGATCTAATCATCTATCTTTCTTGACACAGAAAATTATTTAAGGGCACTGAAGAATTAAAACAGAATAATTAGAATAATTTAGTTTCCATGTATACTGCAAAAAAGTTGACCTGAAACTTGACCTATGCCCTATGGTAAACACCAGTCCAAACCACTGTAAACCAAAATGAGAGAATTGGGCGGTCTGCAGGGCAGATATTTAGGGCAAGAACTTGTTCAGAATCCATATCAAATCAGCACTGAATAAAAATGTATTATTCCTCCTCTAAAGGGAAAGTACCCTACATTCACTACTTCCAACAGAACTCAAGATATAAACCCCTCTTACTTGAAGAATGGTGGAAATGGGCTCAAACCCAAGTATTTCACTGACCAACTTCACAAGTAACTAAAACATGAATACAGCAATGAACTCCCTGTGCAGCCCTATGACAGAGCCCACATCAGCGCTGTTGATGTGTTAAGGATCATGTACTCAGTCCATGTATTGAAAACAACAAAGTAAAAGAGCTAAGTTTTAGCTGTTAAGAAGGCTAAACCCAGGTGAAAGTCAAGTATAGAGAATACCTGTTTCAATAAAGAAAGGTAATCATAATAAATGTCTCTGGAATCAGGCCTTGCCTAGTCATCAGAAATTACAGATTTGGAGCATTGCTCTTACATTCCTACAGGCAAACAATCTACCTAATTTTGTACTTGGTATCCTCTCACTTGAAGTGTGATGTAGCTGCCTGTGATGGCACCTGGTTGAATTTAATGGTTGGGAGAAAGGCTCTTTCTGGGTGTTTCAGAATACAAAGGCATTTCAGTAGAAGTTCTCTTGTTTCTGTGTTTCTGCTAACATGTGAGATGTTTGCAAAGGGAAGCATAGGCATGCAAATCAGAAATGCCTTTTAATACTAGATTTTATGACAACTAGGTCCCTTGCTAGCCTGTCCCCTGCTGTTACAACACAAATACACTGCATGCGTTTCCCTTCCTCGCATACAGATTTTATACATGAAAAGTGCAAGAAGCAGCAGCAGCAATAAGTTTGTAAAACAAACCCAAGACATTTGTGTGTAAACTGACATACAAAGACGACCACCACAACAGGTTTGACTTACTCCCAGGTAAGTCCATTATTCCTCCACAAGCAGCTTTTAAACAAACTTTTGACTCTTCTTCTGCTTGTAATATTAAAAAAAAAAAAAAAAGACTTCTAAAATTTTTTCCTCTACAGAAATCCATGGGGAGTCCCATTTTCTGACTGTATATGAACACCTGGTGTTGATTAAAATAAAGCCTTCATCTCAAACCAGCAGAACAAGTTTCCCTTGAAATTTGCCACTTTAAGTAACATCTGAAATTTATTTAGGGCAAACAGTTATACACACAACACAACAAAGTGACATCCAACTGTCTTCTTCCCATTACTTTTTACTTCAGAGAAGAACGAATATTACCCTATTGAAAAACAACAACTGAGGGGAAAAAAAGCCAAGAAAAAAACAACCCCCCACAGAACCAACTTCCTATGCTCCTCTAGCAAAAATTCTGCTGCAGGATAATTGTCATTAATGATGCTATTAAATAAACATCTGCAAAACACTCAGCTTTTCTACTTCCCTTTCTCTGTTATCAGGCTCCTCCCTGCAGCAAATAATTCAAACAATTACATAAATCCTGAAAAATACCTGGAGCATTTACAAAGCTATCTAGCTTCATACGTCAGACGTCAACAGCCATTAGGGTACCAAAGGCACCTTTTGCCTGTCTTCACCAACCTCCAACTACACTTGAAATTTCCTAAACTGCCAGACTACACCATTTCCTCTATTCCTTGAACACCAGCTCTCACCCTGTAAATCACCAATTCCTGCTCAGATTTCTGCAAAAGTGTACAAAGCATATGCTGTGATCCGATTAACTTCATTTTATGATTAAAGCTGTAGAGACAGCTGCAGAAAGGCAAGGACAACAACAAAGTGTCCAAAAATCCTGAGCACCTGTTTTCAGCAGTGGTCAACTCTCTAGTAAAGGGCTAATTTTTACAAAGGGTTGGGAAAATGCCAAATTATTCAGCTGTTAAACTGCAGAACAGCTAAAGCTCTGAATGGAGCAGAATGGGACAAAATACACACTCTCTTGAGATGCTTCAGGTTCTCTTCAGAGGTAGACAGACAACACAGCTGCTTTACACACTTAAATTCGAGGGCTTTTTACTTTTTGCAATCGTTACTACTGTTTATGCCTTTCATGACAGTGTCTAATGGCCTCAATTATGAGTCACTACTACATGCTGTATCACACATGAACGAGAACTGTACTTTTCAATTCCTGTAAACACAGCTAGAACCTGAGCCTACGGGTAATTCTGCAGCAAATTTCGGAAATCAAGAAACTGCACCTGCAAAAAGTTTAACGAGATTCAATTACAAACTCAACTAAAATAAATAAAGGAAACAAGAACTGGTTTATAATGCAATAAAGTTTAAGCAAAGTCTCATCTGCAATCACATACAAATTACTGAGAGTTTTCACTACATAAGGCAACACTCACAAGGGCCAAAAACTGAAATAAAACCTTTTAATACTCCATTACAATTCTAGTAAAAGCTTCTACTGAAAAAAACCCTCTTCTTTGTAAATGCCAGTGGGTTTCTACAGCAAAGTTCTGCCCATCAGAAGCTTTCAGGCAGTTTTGAAAAAGCACATGCCAAACTCTTCTGACCCATCCCCCTTACAGTAAAGCAGATTACTTACCACAAATAAGGCTCCAGTGGCATTGCGCTCTGCTGTTCCATGCAAGTATCGGATCTGCCTTACCTGCAAGCAAAACATAGTATTAATAATTCACATACTGCTAGTGGCTGCTTTCAGGACCAGCCTGATTTCCATTCTAACTGTACATCACTAATTCTACTGCCATCACCAATAATTTAAAGTAAGTCAAGAAGAGACTATTAAGTGCTCTCCTGTACTACTAGGAGAGCAAATCTCTTGACTCCCACCTTGATGAGTTCAAACAATGTAGAAATTAAAGGATTTAACTCTGCTACTGCTTAATTTAAGTGCCTTGAACACAAATTCTGATCCAACATTTCATGAGGAATTTCCCAATTTGTTACTTTATATCCTATGTGCTTTAAAGTTTGCAGAAACCGCCACTACTACTGAAGTTCTTTTCCAATAAGCATTTACATGCTTCAACTTTTATCGAACCAAACACTGAGAACTGGCATAAGAGGGCTACTGTAAACACAAACCTGAAGTATCAACAGAACACAGAGCCATATGCAAGTTCTGTTCAACTATTCTCTATACTTTGACATGCCAGAGCGGATCGAGATTTCTAGATTCTGGCCGGTATTACTAAGATTTGATAATCTTACCGTAAGTATTAATTCTATTAAAATTAATTTTTATATTAAATTACGTTTATTTTTATACTTAATTCTTGAGCAATTCTGAGATTTCTTAAAGTAGAATCACAGAATGGTTTGGACTGGAAGACACCTTAAAGATAATCTCGTTACAACCCCCTGCCATGGGCGGGGACACCTTCCACTAGACCAGGCTGCTCAGAGTCCCATCCAACCTGGGCCCTGAACGCTCCCAGGGATGGAACCGGTCATATGACAGGGAAAGGCTNCCCGCAGCGCGCATGCGCGGGGCGCGCCGGCAGCGCGCGTGCCCGCCGGGGAAGCGGCGCTGTGGCGGCTGGTCCGTGCTGCGGGCGCGGCGCTCCCGGCCGGCGGAGCGGCCCCGTGCGCCGGGGGAGCCCGGCCTCCCGGTCTGCGTCAGCGTGTCCAGGGCAGTCTTAGCCTTTCGGCACGCACCAGCGTGGAAAAAACAGATCCCTTCGGAAACAAGAGCTCGCAACAGCGGAAAATTACAGGAAACCAGTGAGGGTTTTTTCAGCCTTGGGGTTTCTACCTTCCTACCCAGTTGTTGTTTGGGGTTTTNCGAACCAAACACTGAGAACTGGCATAAGAGGGCTACTGTAAACACAAACCTGAAGTATCAACAGAACACAGAGCCATATGCAAGTTCTGTTCAACTATTCTCTATACTTTGACATGCCAGAGCGGATCGAGATTTCTAGATTCTGGCCGGTATTCCTAAGATTTGATAATCTTACCGTAAGTATTAATTCTATTAAAATTAATTTTTATATTAAATTACGTTTATTTTTATACTTAATTCTTGAGCAATTCTGAGATTTCTTAAAGTAGAATCACAGAATGGTTTGGACTGGAAGACACCTTAAAGATAATCTCGTTCCAACCCCCTGCCATGGGCGGGGACACCTTCCACTAGACCAGGCTGCTCAGAGTCCCATCCAACCTGGGCCCTGAACGCTCCCAGGGATGGAACCGGTCATATGACAGGGAAAGGCTGCAGCCATCCTGAGACACTACACTGCAGGTGCAACTGCTGCTAGAAAGGTTGAGCTGGTCAGGCTGTCTTTGCAGAAGAGCCAGGACTTTGGGTCCGTGGTACAGAAGCTTGGGTTCCTGGCACCACCCTACCGCCAGGCCCCCCTTCCCCACACCCCGCCGCGGCCTCCCCGCTCTCCCGCGGCCTCTCCGATTCCCGGCCGGCGGGGGCAGGGAGCCCTTACCGAGCGTGCGGCCGCGGCGCGCAGGGCAGCGCACAGGAGCATGGCGGCGGCAGGAGCGCCGATCCCCGCTCCCGCTGCTTCTCCTTCTCCCGATCCCTCTCCTCAAGGCCTGGGCTCGCCCTCCTCCGCGCAGCGCCAAGGAGACCCGCAGCGCGCATGCGCGGGGCGCGCCGGCAGCGCGCGTGCCCGCCGGGGAAGCGGCNCTACCCAGTTGTTTGGGGTTTTAATGTTTGAAGTGCTTGCACCTATGTCTTGTCCTCCTTCACGAAAAAAATAAACACTGATTGTCTTTTTGGCCTCTGATAAACATTCTCGTATGACACCGTGATCCAGTTAATACAGTAGAAATACTGGAATTGAAGAACTTAGAATCACAGAATGGTTTGGCTTGGAAGGGAACTTGAACATCATCTGGTTCCAGCGCCTGCCGTGGGCACCTCTCACTAGACCAGGCTGCTCAGAGCGCCATCCAGCCTGGCCTGGAGCACTGCCGGGAATGGGGCATCCACAATTTATCTGGGTTAGATGTAAGTAACAGGCTCTTCCTTAGATGCAGCTGGTTGTTCGGAAATGGCTCACAGGTCCATCCTTGTGCAGAGCCTTGATCGTCCAGGTTTTGTGATAAGGAGTGCAAATGTACCTTTTTCACTGTAAAATAAATTCACGTTTTTCAAATAGCAGCTAGGAAGGAAGTCTTCTATTCCAGTGAGTACTCAGTATTGCAGATTGGCAAAGCATCACCCGATGTTCCAACATCTCTTACCGTATCCTCCTTCTGTCTGAGGAGGAATCTCCCCTGCACTCCCCACCCTCTCATCTACCCTGGCTCTCAGGGCAGCCATATTAATTTAATGAATTTCACACTGAAAATCTATCCATATATATTTTACTTTTACAAGGACTCTAACCATTTCCTAGCTGACACTGAATAACAAGTACTTTTAGTAGATACATGGTAGAACAAGCATTCAGCTTTCCTTACAGTGTTTTCCTGTATCCAAAACATTAACTTATTTTTTTATCTGCTTGCTTATGTTGAGAGACCCTCTTTTATTTCATATAACCATTCAAAAAGGCAGGATTAACCACACTACAGCAAACTGAATTTCATGAAAAAGATTTCATGATTATGTTATGGATTTGTACTGATGAAATGACCCATCAGGGTGCTCGCTGGCACAAAAGGCCAGGTTAGAGAGAACCACAGTGGCCATGCCTATGTAGGTGCACCTGGAAAAGAAAGGTTTCCTGTAAAGAAGCTTGTGTGTATGGGGAGACAAGTGCCAGGGTACATCTCAACAGATAGCTCTAGAGAAAACGCAAGACATGAAGCAGTGCACATATTAGAACATTTTAGGAGACTTATTACTCTTTCAGATAATTGTATATATACCTACAGGGATATGTACATATGTGCACAGATATATTTGGCAGCTGTTACTGTAATTAATGTCCTTTTAGCAGAATACTTTGCATTTGCACTGAGGATCAGGCAGGATGTGGTACTAGCTCTCTGGTTAGATCACTGCCCTTTACATTTGGGTTCTCTGTAGTCAGAGGTTGTCTTCCTGCTCCTTATTCTTCACTTCCTCAATGCTGAGAGATACTATCAGCATTTGTAATTTAAGTGCTGTTAGCAGTATTTGATATTTTCATTGATTTTTTTCACTAACTGTTTACTTGCTCATAAACCTCTTTTCTCTACTTGTATGCTTCCTTGAGATGAATTCTTAAAACACTTAAAAGACTGCCTAAAGCAGAGCAAGTATAATGGTGCAGCAATGTTCAAGCATAAATTGCAAAGTCTGTTGCTAAGCTAAATTTTTATATCCTGATGAGAATCTGCCCTAGGCATATAGTCTAAGAATAGCAGAGGCCATGTATGACCAGATTCAGGGACTGTTCTTGTGCAGATAAATTAATAAGCATTCATTTTTAGACCACAAAATGTATAATCACAGTAGTTTATTATATGTTAGCCCAATATCTGTTTTTCAATTGCACTTCATAAATGTGTTACTAGACAAGGAAAAAAAACTGGATAATTTTGTAATTTAAAATCAGTCTATTTATGAGATGACAATACTGAGAAACCAGTGTGGCCTTGGATGGGAGTCCAGTATCTGCAGTGACCCTCAGAGTAGCCCATTGCTTTTTTGTTTTCAGCCTACTCCATGCACTGAAGTGCCAAAGTCCTGCCCACACAGGACCTCGTGTAGCACCACGAGATGTGCGCATACAGCTGCTCAAACCACCAGTGATACCTAAGAGGTCTTTTATGCACCCCCGTGATTTCAGACAACCCTTCTTCCAGTGTGACCCATCGGGAAGGGATGCTTCATTAAGGAAAAGATGACTCCCTGTGTTTACTCTTCTGACAAGTGTCTGAAAATGCAGCAGATGATATACTTGTGTGGGGAAGGTGTGCAAGCACAGGTGAGAAATGGCCAGACCACCTATTTCTGAAACCTTGCACCCTGTCCCCAGGAGCCACACAAGCTCCAATTCCGTGGGCAAGTAAGGGATATGGAGAATCTGTTATTTTCTGCAAATGTAGGCTAGACAATTATTCTTGCAATCAAATAATTATTTCCTGTGTCATTGGATTTCTTCATTAGTATGCATTATGCCAAATAATGGCTTTCAGGCTTTTGATTTAAATGGAAATAATACTAGGGATATTTAATGCCTGTTACATTGCTCTCCATTTTGAAATACAAAAATAAACAAATCAGCTTTCATTAATCTTTAATCCATTAACACATACATTTAATCCACACACATGTACAAGCATTCACTGTATATTTTTCTGACATTCGAAAGTAGTGCTTCCACCCATAGCAGTACAAGTAATATTTACCAATTGTGCTTGAAAACATTAGATTTTTATTATTTTAGAATCATAGAATCATAGCATGGTCTGGGTTGAAGGGACCTTGAAGATCATCTAGTTCTAATACCCCTTCAATGAACAGGAACACCTTTCACGAGGCCAAGTTGCTCAAAACTCCATCCAACCTGGCCTGGAGCTCCTCCAGGGATGGGGCATCCACAAACACATGCTTTAATATTAAGTAATATAAATAGTACCTAATTTACAGCGTGGGGACTGTGAATGCTGGCAAGCCATTTGAAAAGATTCTTTTGAAAGCAACCCATCTCGGGAGAACCTAAAAACTATCAAGTGGTATCACAGGCTTTTTATCCCACAAAAACACCTTCGATCAGCTCTGCTGTCAACTATGTAAAAGAGAAAAATTAAAGGCTATTAAGATCTCCCTGGTCTTTCCAAATGTATTTTTTTTTAATTTTATACATTAGTATGTTCGTATTTAACCGGTACAGAGGTCTATTTTAGGAAGTATAAAAACACAGGGGTCAAACACAAGAGATCATATGAAATAATTAAGACCATAAACCATTGGAAAACAAAACATTCTCAGTTGCAATCTTCATGTTGCAACACTGTACAGAAAACCAACCTCTAGACCCAGGAGTGTTTCAGATGAAAAAGTGTTGTTATCCTTCTGATAGATTAGATTTAATTAATCAAAAAGTGGTATGTACTAAGAGCAAAATTAGTGTAAAGTGTGATGTGAGACCCATTTCTGCAAGCAAAGTAGAGACAAAGCTGGCAAAGAAGTGCCTGCTTGTTTAACACACTCACAAAAGAACTGTAAAAATTAGAATGGGTATTTATTAGCATCACAGGAGGAACTCCTCCAACTGAAATTGACTGTATAGGTAGTGTAGAGATTGTACATGGAACCACTTCTGCAGAACATTTTTCTTCAGAGAAATAACTACAAGAGGACAGAGACTGAAAAGAAAACGAGAAGGCACATGGAACATGGAATAAAAACAACCCACAATTACTTTTGTTTGCTATTTGCCCAAAGGTATTGAACACTTTTATAAGTCCTTTGATTGTATTTGGACTTTCTATAAATGCAGTTGTTTCAATATGCTGTAGCAGTTTAAATTTCGCTTTTATGTGGAAGTACATTTTATAATATGTATGAAAGTGTAAATGCACTTAAAATTTAAAAAGAATCCTAATTTAAGATACTACTCAGATTATTTAGAAATATGTAATAACTTAAATGTGCCCATGCAGATAGGTATTTGTGCTGGGGATGAAATAATCATAGTATGTAATTAAAACTTTGTTATCCAAAGATGACAATTTCTTTCAGAATGTGATTAGAAATTATTGAATTAATTTTACAGATAGAAAAATGTGAGGAAAATGTGTACTGACCCCCAGTTTGCCATAAGAAGTCACCAAGAGCTGGAAGAGAACACAAGCCCACCAACCTGACATGCTATTCCATGGGCCATGTTTTTCTCCT
Source organism: Platysteira castanea (assembly GCA_013397175.1). Lineage (NCBI taxonomy): Eukaryota > Metazoa > Chordata > Aves > Passeriformes > Platysteira > Platysteira castanea. The sequence goes on along the minus strand of VYXC01008466.1, from coordinate 1,286,730 downwards.
AATCTGAGAGAAATTCAGTTCATGGTGATCAGGCATTCATAATCTCTGATTTTAGCATAGGAAGGGCACTAGGAACAAACTGTTCTCAATGAATAGAGGGATCAGGAGGTAAATAGATTCACACACTTAGCATTAGACGCTTAAATACCCAGGCTAGGGACCTGCACTCCTTCTGGAGTTAAGTGGCTCTTGTGCTCCATATTTACAGAGCCTGCAGAGCTACTTTCCTAAATTAGTCTACAAAGTCAGCTAGCAAAAGCTGTGAGGAAGAACATCTTCCAAATAATGTACACAATTTAATTTTAATTCTTGCATTTGCTTCTATATTCTGGCTTAATATTAATTTAAGCTGAAGAATGTTTTGATGTGTAAATAAACTGGTGTTAGAGACACTGCTTCTCTCTTCAACAAGGGTATGACAGGCTGGTGTGATTTCCATTGGCATCTCCTCACTTTCTCATGTTAATAATCTGTGAAGTTCAAATACCATTCAGAAAAGGGATCAGCCTCTTTTTGCAGCAGCTTTGAACTTTCTTTATTCAAAAGGGCAACTAGAACTATAATTAGGTACAGCTAGCCATCATTATTTAGCTCATTTATTATTTATATCTTCTTCCCACAGTGCCTGTGAACCTCACATCTTGTGTTGGCAGAGATAGGAGTCTGCACATTGCTTTCACAAGCTCCAAATAACACAGTACTCCCCGTGGCATGGCCTGGATTTGAAATCTGGGCTTCAGGGTGCTAACCTAGTGCAACCAGTAATGTTACAGCCTGTAGCATCCCACGCTCAGAATTTACTGAGGCACTCTCTCTCTCCACCTTTCAGGCAAGCAATCAGAGATGAACCCTCCTGTAGGCAGCTACTCCCTGTATGTACTGTAATTCTTGTCTATCCCTTACTGACATTTCTCCCCACCTCATGCTGGGTAAATCACTGTTTTGACGTTTTGTGAGATATTATATTACCAACTCCTGAAAGTCTTCCAGGAGATGGGAGGAGAGGTAACTGTTAATTTTCAGTGGAGACAAATACAGGAAGACCATAATTGGATGGAGTTTTAGACAGTTTTCTTTTAAGCTCCTGATGGTCAGTAACACTGTCTTTTTACAAAAATCCTTCATGTCCAGAATGGTGACAGCTTTAGTAACAAGTCGCATTGCTTTGTCATGGTCTTTAAGAACAAGTTTCCTCTTTTCTGCAGTATGCAGATTAATCTTTCTGGGATGCCTTCTTCCCCAAATCCTTCTCTGTGAAGGACTAGCAGATGGAACGACAAGAACTTGAGAACAGCCTGATGGGTATCAAGTGGGTGAGGTTAAAGTCAAATACAGCACAGTTGCCAAAATAGATTTGAAATTTGTGGAGCTCCCCCTCCCCCCCAATTTAAAAGAGAATAAATAAAGGTTTAGACTACAAGTTGTTTTAGAAAGAGGGCAGTGCAGAAAAGGAAAACCAGTGACCTACTTAAAGAGAAATTAAAATGCATTACACCTCTTGGGGTTGAGGTTACAAAAAAATAGTAACAAAAAAAGCGCAAGACAATGAATGTGTGCATGAAAGGAGACAACGTCTTCATTTTGTCCCTAAAGGCAGCAAAATTCTACCAGGAATTAATTTGACTTCTGGTCAAATTATTATTATGCAGCTGTTATTATTATGCAGTTTAAAGGGCTGTTTTTACTTTGTCTAGTAAGACTTTTAGGGCACTGACTCTAGTGCATTAGTATCTTGTCTAAAAACCAAAGCTGCTTGTTCTGTCACGTATCCTAGGGCACAGTAAGTTTCTGCCCTCCTTGTCTACTATCCTGTCTATTATAATAATTACGCTGTATTTCAGTAACTTTTTCTTTTTCTTCTGAGTATTACATAGGCACCATCCTAGATGACCAGAAGCTGTTCTTCATTTGTTCTTTAACCTTTGATCTGTTCACCTTGGATGGTCCTTGCATGACTTAGTGTTTCTGTTGGCATAGCTCTCACTATCACCAGGTCAGATCTGCCTTTCCCTGGCATCAAAGTGAATCCTCAGGGAAGGAATCTATTTTACCTAATGTAAACCAAAACATGCATTCCTACTCAGAGCTACCTTCACAGCTCTATGGGTAATAATTACAAGCACAAGAATTATGCTTGTCTTGTATCCAAAGCCTTGAGAGTAGCTAAGTGTGTTGGGAACAGACGTGCTGATTTGATCCATTAGTGGATTGTTAGAATCCATCAGTTCCACACTTCTGATGCCTGTGATGAAACAAATCACTGCCAAGTTGAAGGGAGCATCCTGGTGCACAGGTCCTGCTTGCAACACGAGAGCCTCTCACAGCTGTGTCTCCTGCACACTCACACCTTTCTGGGACCCAGCACCAAGCCCGAGTGCTGACAGCGTGACTGCCAGAGCCTGGGCTTGTCTTTCTTCATGAAAGCTGACACAGTGATTCATGCTCACGCTGCAGAGCATGAGAAGAGGCAGAGGGTTCCAGACCCAAAACCACATATGCCCTTACTTGTGTGCAGCTTGCTATTCCTGCCATGATAGACAGTGAGATTTCAAATTTCCCATTTGTCTTCCTCTTTGGAGCATGTTCCTAAGAACTTCATTTCATCCTTCCTTTTAATTTCTGTTGCCCACTCATCACACTATATTTAATCGTCAGCCTTTCTAGTCACTCTTCTTTGGGTTGTCTTCTTCACAGATCCAGGCATGATTTAACCCCTCCCATCTTAAAATAGTGCCCGTGAACTCACCTGCCTTTCCTGTTTATTGCCTTATCATCCTTTTTCTTTACATCTCTCAGCATACAATTCCTGTCCGAGGTTTCATCAAAAAAATCCCCACTTTAATGCAGCCTCTGCCCTTGTGCTTTGCTGACATCTATTATTTATTTCTGTCACTGTCACATCCTTTTCTCTCTCCTGAACAAAGGTCCTAGTGATTTCAATCTTTCCTCATTCACAGCCATTCAGAATATTGCTGCAAACACTGTTTCCCTAAATTTGGCCACAAAATATGGGAAAGATATGACTTTCCTTTATTCTCCAAAGGCTTGGTTTTGCTTTCAAGGCAAGCAGCATTTGTAACTCTGTCTTCTATTTAATGCCTGTAATTATTTTGATTCCATTGTACAACAGCTATTTTGTCTCTGGAACTGGGTGACATCATGACCTGTGGATCCAGCAAAGACACCAGCTATCATTTTGCATCCTAGACCCTGCCTGATAAAATCCATGGTCCAGTCTGCACTACATTTGGTAACTGTCAATCACTCCTCAAAAGTAAACAAGGACCTACCTTGGCACTAACTCATCAACAGAAATTCCTGTCTCCACTGCAGGTGTGGTCATACAGAGAATGCTCTCCCCATCTTGGACACTGTCCTTGTACAGTGACAAGAGATTGCCTGGCTTGGAATTGCCAGCTCATGTTTGGCATCAATTCAGCCACATGGGCTGCTGAACTGAGAATGGAGAGCCATGAACAAAAACCAAATGCATGGGAGCTCCTGGGCTGGCCGTTTTGCAGGTCTGGTCAAGGTGGGTTCTGTGGAAAATTACAATATGCAGTGCAATTGTTTCATGTTTACCCTGTGCTGCCCACTAGGGAGAAATTTCCTATATGTTTAAATATCCAATACAACCTTTAAATTCCTTGTTAAAGCTTTTCTTTGCTCTGATGACAACACTTAAGACTGCTGGAACTGATACTAGGCACACTGATGGGTGCTGATGTGTTGTTTTCTTGCACTTCCCCATCTGTCCTCTCCTGTTTAATGCTTTGATTTGACCTCCTGGAGACAACATAGGATGTAAGAGGGGCGTTACTCAGTGGAACTGTTCCAGTGCCCAAACTAGTTCTTGCATAAAAAAGCTGTGTTGGAAATTACTGTAAAGACTTGAGTGGAAGAGTAATGTAAAGGAAAGGAGAACCAAATCCCAGTTTTGGCAGATTCATTCTTCTCTCTCACAGTTTCTCCTCCATTTGTGGTGTGGATGATTCTAAGCTGCCAAATGTAGTATTTATTATCTCAAAATCTGCTCGAATCAGTAGATGTTCACTGCTTGGAATGCTGTCTTTCCTATTTTGCCCAATCTAACTGTAATTGGTGTTAAGCTATTCTTATTTATTATGGAAATACAAAATGTGTTACTGTGCTCTTAATCTGCATAGACTGAAACCATCTGCTGTGGTTCACAGTTGAAGAACAGGAGATTATAAATTCCCTCTAGTATTTATATCCAGCCCTCATTAAACAAGTAATCATTACTGCTACCAAGTTGTAAGTCAGAGAAGTGTACAATCATCATCTTAACATTTAAGCACATTAATGACCTATTCTTTTTTTTTTTAGAAAACCCAATATTTACATGCACATTTATCTTGTGACTGATAGAAGAAGGCAGCTTGCAGTGGCTCAGGTAGAGGAGGAGTAGAGGCTGTTCTCAGATGAGTCAGTGACTAGCTCCATGCTGAGTAAAAGGTGATTTGACGAAAAAAAGAAAGTCATGCTGTACTCAGTTGCAGGATCACCTAGTTTACCCTCCAGAATGTCAGGAAGCAAGACTCAGTAGGGATAGCTTTGCAGTGAGAAGACCTTTTTGAGAAATATATTTCGTTTGTTTGTGTTGTACCCAAATATGCTACAAGTCTGCTTGATTTACAGCAGAAACATGAGGCGTCCTGCTTGCCTTGTACCCAGACATACCACGAGACTGTTTGACTTAGGAAGTGAAATATTGTGTAATACCTGTTTGCTCAGCATAGTTACACAAAAATAGTAGAGCTGAGATAATCGCACCCAGACTGCAAAGACCTGAATCAGATGGTCAGCACGCAGTCTGCAAAACACCCCCTTGGAGAGGCTGGACTGGACCTGCACACAGAAGGGTTTGAAATCTGCCTGGCAGGCAGAACAGACTGGCTCTGACCTAGAGAAAGAGGAAGCAAACCTTTGGACCAGACTGGTCTTGATCCGCAGGAAAGCAAAGTGTAAACATGAGTGATACACAGTGGAGCTTGGGAAAGGGAGAATATGCCCCCTTTAGTTCTGGCTTCCCTTGGAGAAGTTGGAGAGCTGCCAAACTCAGCTACCACTGCTTTGGAGGCCAAGAATTGTCAAATGATGTAACCATCAGAAACCACAATGCAGCAGCAGCGACACAGCGTTGTAGATCTAAGGCTTCGTGTTTAGGTCTGTATGTTTAAACATTGCTTGGTTTTGGTTTGCTAACAGAAGGTTTGCCTAAAAGCTGAGCATAAACAGATGCCTTCTTGAATTATTGACTGGCTCATCCTCTCAGAACTCTTCCATTACAGTGGTCCCCAGGGCTCAGCTGCAAAGTTGGCGAAAAGCAGACTCTGTTACGCACACCAGTTAACCAGGCTTTGAAAGACCTGAGAAGAAACTCCTGCCAGGGAATGTATTACCACACAGAAACTGAGGACAGGAACAGGATATCTGTGAGTCCAGTAGACCAGGTCTCCTGTGCAAGTAGGTACTGGAGTGTTTTCAATTCATGTGTTGAACACTAAGTATTCTCACTGGTTTTGGATATTCAGTGTATGTAGACAGAACTGTATCCTCCACTTTACCCGTGCCCACTGTCTGTCATCCTCTGGCAACCAAAATACTGATTCAGTCTTGGTCTTCAATCCAGCTGAGTTAAACCAGAGGTGAATTTGGTCCTGTCTGATTGGTAAGTAGATCTTTCTTCTGTCCTAAATAAAATAGAGAAAGAAATAAGAGCAACAAGGCTAAATATGTTAGAACAGATTTGAATCCTTATTTAGCTTTTTTTCCATGATGCAAGTCTTCAGCTCACTATCTACCCTTATGTTTCCTAGAACATATTTTGAATTATGATGCTACACTCTTTCTGGAACTGTTTACTCAATGTATTTGTTGTATTTGCGCAACATTTTACAAACAAAATAGGTCAAAATTTTTCTTGTTGACATAATTCAACAGGCTTCACATAGGTTCAGCTGGAAGGAACTTAGTCCAGTTAGTTTTGTTTACAGATTTATTCAAAATTAATTTTAAACTCCAGGTCTGCACCTAGCTTTCTGGCTGACCTTAGGATGGGAAAATGCCAAGGCCCATTTTTCACTTATTAAAAATGACACTTATGAATAAATGTAAAAAACATCCAGACCTTTATCACTAGATTTTAATTCTATTTTCTAGGAAAAAAAATTCAAGTACCAGTATTTAAACTGTTTTCCAAAGAAAAGTTCTCTTTCCCATCCTTTTAAGAGAGCAGGTTTACTCATAATTACCGTGGCCTGACTTCTAGAGGAAGCATTGCACTAAGAACTAAGCTGTCAAAAGGAGAAACCACAGAGCTTCTCGATGGGTTTAGTATAGAGTCAGTTCAAAGAGGCTGAACTTTTTGCGGGCTTTAAATATACAACACGTATTTTGTATGATAGAAGTTTTAGGAGAAGGGGATGATACAAGGCAGTGTTGTGACCCTGTGAGTGCCTCAGAGAGATTTAAACAGCGTAAGTTAGCAGGCAGAGCTCCTCAGGCACAGACACCCTCGGAACTGGGTAGGTGTGAAACCATCTTCACGTCTAAAGATCTTGTAAGATGACTCAAGCATGGCACAGAATCTCACCTCAGTGCTTTATATCACTGTACTTTCCATATGTCATTATGAATATAACACTTCTCCCTCAGTCTGGAAAGGCCTGAAACAATGAGCTTTATCCTCTAAGCATCTTTATGCCTGGATAAACGTTATGCTAGTTTGGTTCTGAAGGTCATAGGCTTTGTAGCCAAGTCTTATAGATGCTGTAATCACCTGACTTCAGAGAAGACATAAAAATAATTGAGTCCTTTTATCACACATGATGCAAATAGCATACATAAGTCTGTTTGGTTAGGCAGCCCTCCCATCTGATTTAAAACTGTCAAACTTCACCCCTTGTGTGTATCACTGCAGCATCATACTTACATCCAGCAATACTCTTTTTGTTCAAAATAAACAGAAATAGATCCCTTTCCAAGCAATGTGTACTTAAATCTGGAACGTATTGCCATGCAGAGTGTCCAAAGGCAACTTGTATGCATGTTGAGAAACTGGAAATAGAACAAATTCATTGTTTGTACCCCCACCAAATAAACAAAAAAGCCACCAAAGGCTACAAAGCACAGTCATCACCTCTGTGTGAGCGCCTGAGCTCCAGGCTGCTAGGAACTGCAAGAATTTGTCATCAGTATTTAGTTGCTCCATTAAAATGTGACATACTGCTGGCCACTGCTGGACTGAATGGATCTTTGGTTTGACCTCCTGCAGCCAATTCCATGTTCATGTGCTATGTTTTCTAACGTAACAGTGGAAAACAAAGGCCTGTGCTGATACCATGTTTTAGCAGGCAAAATCATAAGCACTAAGTCTCAGTGAGGGTTTTTTTTTTAGATTTTCAGTTCACTTCAAACAAGCTCACGTCATAAAAAAAAGGTGAGAAACTTTTAAAAAAAGTTTTATTTAGGGTTAGGGTTTGTTAAAAAACTAGGTTTGAGTCCTGAAGAATGCACTTAGGCTTGAAAGGTTGTCATTTGTGAGGCTGCACTATTATGTGCTAAGAGATGCAAAATTTGCCTTTCTTTGTTTATGGTAAGCACTGTATATTAAACTAGGTTTATTCAACAGCTGCATTTAGAGCTCCTTTGTGAAGGTTTGACAGGTTGATTTACTCTGACTTGTTATCACGAAACAAAAGGATGAAGTAAAGGTCAGACTTCGATATGAGAGACGGACAATCATGAGCAAAGTGCTGATTGCTACTGGGGCAGCGCCTTGTTCTGTCACAGCTGCTGTTCCCAGCCTGCGATTCGATTGCACCGAGCGGAGTACAGTGCTGCACTCGCCAATTGTACGGGCCAGGCTGATGGGAAATACCCAGCTGTGGTTCAGAACAGTGCGAGGAGCGGGGCGGCTCTGCCGGCAGCAGCCGGCAGCCTCAGAGAGGGCGCAGAGCGGGGCTCCAGCCCTGGTTGTTTAGTGCCACCCAGTGGGGGCTGGCGGCCGCTCCCGCCGCCTTATCCGGGAACGGAGCTGGGAATACACAGGTGCCTGCAGGATCAAAACACACTGGGTTGGGAGAGCATTTTTTCTTTTAGTTTGTCCTTGTGGTTTGGGGTTGTTGGGTTTTTTTTTTTTCCCTTAGTTAAACAAATAACTGAGTACTACTCATTTTCATATGAAATCTAACAAATAGAAGAGTGTCTGGTAGTTGGTACTGTGCAATGATTCTATGTGCATCTATCTGTGATTTTCTCCAGTGATTTCTATTTTTGGGTTCATCATGGCCCTGTACACAGCCTTTTTAAACTACTTGTAATAAAGTATTTGCACTTTAATCATGGTAGCATAAATAAACATAGCATAAACTCCAGACACGTGTAAGAGACATTGTTTGTATGTTTCAGACAGTTCAGTTGTGTATTTTACAATTTATTACACTACCCCTACATTTTTATTAGGTAGCTACTAAATTAAATACTTGAGAGGACCTAAGTCATTACTTAACATTTGAAAGAAAGTCGTGTACAGGTTTTCTAGATCATAGTGCTTGATAGCTAAAAGAATCACACTTGGGAGCTGTGGGGGTTGGATCTTTTCCTTCTCAAGAATGTATCTGTGAAGTATGGCACTTACCAAAATAAAAACTTGTGAACAATGCTGGAGTTCAGAAGGTGGCACATAAACTCCCAAAGCGTTGTAGATGTCAGAAGGGAGACATTACTGTACCCTCAGTCAACAGATGGCTCTATTCTCTGCTATTTGGAGCGGTGTTCAGAGAAGGACCTCCATTCAGACTGTCCATTCCTCTGCACTTAGGGAAGATTGGTAAAAGGTGAGAATTGTCACAAGCAAAAATCCACCTACATCAATTTTAGATCATGTTCCAACATGCAAAACACATGCCTGCAGTAGACAATGTACAGTATTCCCAAGCTACTGAACATATGATACAGAGGAAAGATGGAGACTCAGGAGATACTGTTGTTCTTCACAAATCTGGAACACATCCTGGAAAATCTTTGTTTATAAATTCATCCTATGATGATAGCATGCAAGATAAAGTGGAACAGATACCAGACACTCTGTGCTGGATCTTGTGGCTCCCTTTGTCAGGATAATTTGCATTATTTAGAATGGCTCCTTTAATGGAAATGTTAGGAAAAAAACCTACTGAAAAATTAAGTGCTATTCACACAGGTTAAATGTAGCCATTGAAATTATCCTCGTTTTGCTTATCCTATATCCAATGGAACGAGACAACCTGCAAGAGCTGAAATATTGAGTAAAGGAAATGAGTATAAAAGCAGCCCTTGGAAATTAGAGCCCTAAGAAAGAGCTAAGAATATCACTGACTATTACAACCAAATTCATAACTTGAAAGAAGAATGTGTGCATGTTGCTCTGACCCTGCAAAGCTCTGGCATGAGATTTTATGCTCAGGAAGAGCTTAGAGCAAAGTGTAAGCTCTTATACAAGCTGGTCTGGTTAAGGAAGTGCTGTGCCTCAAATACATGCCTGTTTGCAAAGCATGTTCTTTCCCTTTTGTTGCCTTGTGACCAGCAAGATAATTTACAGTAGTTCTTTGGGAAGAGCATGCACTTCTTGACATTGCTTAACCCACGAAAGGGCAATCTGAGATTTTATAGGACAACTCCACCTAAGATGCCTGAACAATCCAACGTGTCTTTGCTGGCTCAGGGACTGCAGTGATGCAGCAATATTTTGGGCCAGCATATGATGTTTGGATGTCTTAGTTTCCCAAAAATTGAGTAAATGTCTTCCATTTTTATGAGCCTAAAGGAGATAACATATCAGGCAATATGTTATTCATATTATATTAATTCATGTCCACAAATCTTTCCAGGAAACTGAGGCCTATAATTTGATACAAAGCATACTTATGATTTACCCTTAGTAACAGCAATTTTCATGCAAATAACAGATACCAAAACATTCAGCTACAAGGACAGCTTTGGGATTTGCACATGCAAGCACAGATGTACACATATGGAGCTCCACTCATTGAAAATATGGCCCAGTTAATGCTCTGGTTCACATGAGAGGAAGAATTAAGATGTACTGATTTGCATGTAAAATTCTAGGGATGTGCATCTTCATATAATAAAATTTTGAATCATACCAAATAATAGGAACATATTGAAATCATGTGTAAGTTCTATGTCACCAGAATAACTCCTAGACATTTTCTTCATCCTTGTAACATGTTAATGACTTCCATAACATCTGAATACATCCGTACAACTTCAGACAACTTAATAATTTATAAGTCTACAAAGATTCTTTTCTACTTGATTTTTAACTTTTGAAAAAGAAAGAAAAGAATCTTTCAGTTTTCAGAAAACTGTAAAACCTGGCCAAGTAAGGACCTCAATGTTACCTGCTGCCACAATCCTATATTAAGTATTATTATTATAATTATCATTATTATTATTATTATCATTGATAATCCTGTGTAGTCCATGGAAGAACAGCCGCTGGCAAGACAAGATCTCTACATAGATGTTGGGTATCTGATTTTTCCAAATTACCTTGTCAACCAAGCACTGGCACTTGACTCATTTCTCCAGTGCTGTGTCCTGACTATCCTTGGAAGATGCTTCAGAGGAAGTACTGAAAACTGACATTTTGTAAGACAAATGGAAGTATTTTAAGCAATTTTTCTATCTTCACAGCCCATAGAGTTTCCTAAAAATCTGCAAGCAAAGCTAAGTGATTTTTTTCAGAGCTCAGCAATTCCTCTTATTTACGTATGTGTGAGGACACCCTCTTATTTTAAAAAAATCTTAATGCAACTGAATCTTCATCCCCAAAATGGCAATGAAGAACTCAGCCTAAGTCAGGGCACATTTTCATAAGCTAACCTTTGCAAGGCAGTAACTTGTGAATAGCAATTTCTCATCTCCCCTGCTATGCAGCAATTTAGTCCTCTGGAAAGACATTTTAGGTAAATTTACCAAAGGCAAATGTAATGATGATGATGATATATTAGGAGCTCCCAAACTGGTCAGTTTTCAGAGGCAGTGGAAATTTATGGAGAGCAGTAGAACAGGCTGTGCTGGCCTTTGGTCACAAGAGAAAAAGGTGTTTATTTTTAAAAAAGTGAGTGAGGATTGAGCGTCATAATTTATTTTCCACACTGTTGTACTGAGGTCAAGGAACCTTTGGTGTTGCACAGGGAAAATGCAGCAGCCTGGATGCCCAGTGCTCTCCAAACACCGGCAGAGTCTTGGAGCCAGAACTGAAGTAAAAATCCCCAGTAAGGTGAGACAGTGGGTAACTGTTCCTCTGAGATGCCTGTATTCAGGATTCTCATGAAAACATATGTGGATGCCATACCCACTGTGTCAACCTGTCTCATTCCCTGGGGTACCAAGAGATATAACAGCTTATGTGATAGTGAGTTTGTGTTCAGCACACTTTTTTTATTAATAAACTTGTTTAAGAATTGTTTCCTCTGGGGAAGTGTTTAATCTATGTTAGTTTAATTGTATCACTGACAGTAAGTTAATTGTAGTCTTCTTGTGAAACTTTGTGTGCTTTTAAGCTTGGTTTCATTTTGCCTTAAAGTGCTTTTGAAGAGACATATATTGAGCTGAAAAGAGATATTCCAAATCATGAGAGAAACTACCTACAGAAGCTGTCGCACCACGTCAAAAGTATCAGCATAACTATAACTGTATTCCTATATCTATATGGACAATTTCACTTCACAGGCAAGTTTCTGCTTTGTAGCAGTGACTCTATATCCAAAAATACTCCCATTTTATTCTCCTGGGGTAGCAGTGGTCGGAAGTTCTGCTGTGACTTGTGAGCCAGTTACAAGGTGGGGAGGGAGAGGAGTGTTCATCCAGCACTTAGTAGAAAGCTGTGTTGGCTGCATAACTAATTTCACTAATGGAACATAAATTTTCACTAATGGATTCCCACCACAAATATTTTAATAGGTAGCAGCTCTTTCATAGTACACCATTTCTGGCTGTGAGCAGTTGCAAATTACAGTGGGGCTGGATAATACGCCGGAACAACTGATTCTCTTTCAGCTCCAAGATACCCAATGCAATTACTATACATAAAAAGACCTGAAAATAGGTAGATTAAAATATTATCTACCTTTAGATAGAGCCTTTACTCCACCAGAGTGACATAAACAGCCTGAGAGCCGGGAGAGCCAAATTCGGAGAAGCAACAGCTGCAGATAGAGAAAATATGGAATTACTTGGCAAAGTACTAACAGTTGAGAAATGAAAAGATGTAACCCAGGAGCTGAACTTAATATCATTAAAAGGATTAAAGATCAATATATATTCAACATATTGTTGTAATGCTATTTGTCCATGAGGTAGATAACTGTAATAGATGTAACAAGCAAGTGTATGAAAAAAGATCAGTATTTGATAAATATAATTACTGCTTCAAGAATTGTGAAAAAAAAATCTGAAAATCTGAAACATTATATTGTAAACATTACTTTAATGCCAGAAAAGACAGAAATTAAAAATATCTCATCAAGAGATTTCAAGCATCACAATTTTTAGGCAATCTCCTAAACCACTCCCCTGCTAAGTTCAGAAAGAAAAGAACAGAAGTATCAGAAGTATGTGTCTGGCAAAAGGCTTATTTCACTCCCCCTAGTTTGAGATTGAGGATGCAAAATATACGTATAAATACATAAAATAAGATGCAAGAATATGTATATGCTTATTTGCAAGTCCAGGGATTATACTTTACAATCAAATAATAGCAACATCAAGGCAATGTTACTACTGAAACATTCAACTTTAGTCACGGCTTTGATATCTATATATATAAATACAGACACGTACATGGAGCTCTATCTTCTGAAAATCTGGTGTTGACAAAATTCTTGCTCAGGTGGGAGGAAGGACGACAAAAGCATCAGTCTGCCTGTAAAATCCTAGAGAAATGCAGCCCCTAATAATATAAATATGGGCCATATTGCAAACAACTGTAGTTGCAAAAATTAGGGTGACCACAGGCTACCAATACAGCTGTTTTTCTATCACAACAGAGAGTTAACTGCAGTGGTTTCAAATTTAAACAGTCCAGAGATTTTGTTGCTATGGCAGCATCATCCCTCCACTTCAGAAGTCCAAATATATATGATACCATTCAAGTCCTTCCACATGTACCCATCTTATTTCACAATAAAACCACAGAAAGCCAGCATTTAACCACGTTAGCACAACCACTGCGTTGAGTAGAGTTAAGGGTATTGCTCTTAGGAAATACATTTCACAGCATTTAGCTTGATGACAAGAACCATGACTCATAACACTGAGGAATGTTTCATGGCTAATAATAGGCTGCAATTAATATTTTTCCTGAAAAACAGTTTCTGCTGTTACATAAGTCTGCAGATGATGATCTCAGGGACTACAATGATATTTTTATTCCAATCAGTCAGATGGGAGAATATTCTATAAAAGTGGAAGTGGGTTTTATTTATACTTACATGAGTCTTATTACTGGAGGTGCACCTTTCATCTTCAGTGTATTCATCCTCTCTCTATACCTGTGAGTCAGGACAATATTAGCTAAAAGCTCTTGTAAAATCGTAGATCTTTCTTGCCAGCCTCTGAAATATTTCTGCAAAGCATGACATTGATATATGTGACATACATGTATGTATATTGGCCCAGCTGAAAAAAATAGCTGGGCTATATTTCTTTTTTCAGACTTTCACATTATTCATGTGTTTTCCTCTGTCAGGGAACTCACAGATGTAGATTAGAAGAGATTTTTGTGGAGGCCTGCAAGAAGGAAAACTGCTCCCTGGTTTTTCAGTTTTCCATTTAGTGCTTTCAAGCTTAGAGACTCCTGTGTATGTTTTCCTCTGAATAAGGACTGCAGAGTAGCCATACATAATTTGTACATCCTTACGAGCATCCTGGAAACATCTCTTAATTTCTCAATCAGTAACTCACCTGATCCTTTACTTTTAGATCAGATTTTAGTATATCTTTGGGTTTTGAACTTTATATAATGAATTTTGTTGCCAGGACTTGGCAGGTCTTTGTAAATGCAGCAATGAAGACATGGGCTCCTCAGTAGGCTGATGTTAAGACTGTACTGCACTTTATTCCTGTCAATTTCCATGAGAGAAAAATGGCATTTGGCTTCAGGTTCTAGTGGAAAGAAAGCTTGCAACCCTCCATCCAAGACTGGAATTGCTAAATGGAAAAGAAATCTCCGTTTGCAGATTTTATCGAGAAAGTATTTATCTACCACATGCAAGATTTGAGATCTAAAATAAAGGGAAGGCAAAGTAGAAGGGTCATGGAATCATAGAATGGTTTGGGTTGGAAGGGACCTTATAGATCACCTAGTTCCAAACCCCCTGCCATGGGCAGGGACACCTCCCAGCAGACCAGGTTGCTCAAAGATCCATCTGGCCTGGCCTTGAGCACTGGCAGGGATGGGGTACCCAGAGCTTCTCTGGGCAACATTCTCGGTGCCTCACCACTCTCATAATAAAATATTTCTTCCTAATATTTCATCTAAACCTGCCCTGTTTCGGTTTAAAGCTGCTTCCCCTTGTCCTGCCCCTCTGTGCCCTTGTAAAAAGTCACTCTCCATCTTTTTTGTAGGCTCCCTTCAGGTACTGGAAGGCTGCAGTAAGGTCTCCCCAGACTGACATTACTGAAATTACTGGTTGTAAAGTGTCTACTTGAAACTATTTTCCAGTCATGAAGTATATATTACTGATTAATTAATTATTTATAGCCTCAATCCTAGACATTTATTTATTTAAATGAATAAAAAAGGTAAGAAAGTTGCAGCCAGGATACAGAAGGCCTTTATTTTTTTCCATTAAAAATAAAAGCAGATGCTGCAGCAGTCTTTAAAAGAGCTACAGAATTTGTTCTGAGGGCAGTAACTCTGACTTTGGTATCAAGCAAATGTTAAGAAACTGTAAGAGAGAATAAAATCAGACAGTGGGAAAAGTGTAAATATGAGACTTGGGGGAAAAATCAGTTCAGATTTCTTTTTAGTTACAAGTTTATTGCAGTCTTTTGAAAGTGTCAGTGAGCAGATGATTGCAGTTATTCATACATATGGATTTTCAAAAACATTTCAAAAAGATTTCTTACCAAAGGCATGTAAAGGTATCATCAGCTAAACCAGAAGAACTTTCTGGGAGGAATATCATGTTGAAAAATAGGAAACAAATGTAGGAGTTAACATTCTGTTTTCACAAATATATTTCACATGTAATTAAATTCTTGCCATTGATCTAGAAAGGGTTTTACTTGAGCTGGGAAGGGTGCTGACAAGAATGGCAACATTGCTCTGCAAAATGGAGCTACTTCCACAGAAGAAGAGTAAGCAATCTCAAGACCATCTACTTGGAAAACACATTGTGGGTGGGAAGGGGGAGAGTTGTGTTAAATTTATAATACCACAAGTAGTACAAAGAAGGGAGTTGAGGAATAGCTGTTCACTATTTCTCAGAGTGTAAAAGCCACAGAATACTCAGTGAAATCATATAGTATCAAGTTTAAAAGCAAACAAAGAGAAAAGAGAAATCTCTGGTGAGATCTCATTGTGACCTTTCAAAATTAATGGGGGATTATAAGAAAGATGGGGACAGACTTTTTAGCTGGGCTGTAGTGATAAGACAAGGTGTAATGGTTTTATGCTGAAAGAGGGTAGATACAAACTAGATATAAGAATTTTTTTTTTTACCATTGGGGTGGTAAAACACTGAAGCAGGTTGCCCAGACAAATGGTAGATGCCTCATCCCTGAAACTGTTTAAGGTAAGGTTGGATGGGGTCCTGAGCAACTTAATCTGGGTGGAGATGTCCCTGCTCGTTGCAGGGGAACTGGACCGGATGACCTTTGAAGGTCCCTTGTAACCATTCTGTGATTCTAAGGCACTGCCACCTTAGTGAACACCTATAGGTAAGCAGACTTCAGCCATTTCTATTTCTTGAGAAATGTGAAGGCCCTTACCGACATTTTGAGTCACTTTTTGTGCTTTGTTGCTGTGAATAAATAAATACGTGCCTCTTGCTCAGCTTAATTCCACAGGCATCTTTCCACACAACTACATATGATACGTAGGATGGATTCCCAGTTTTGTTTTGTTGTGTGCATGAAACATTACAGATTAGCAAGTTCCTTTTGAGAGACTCAGAGCAGATGTTTGTAATTGGCTGGAGAGCCAAACGGAGTACAAGAATCTCTGAAAGGTTGAAGCTAGGAATGTGGGTGAAAAGAAAGACAGGCTTCTTTCCTCCACTCTGGCTCTGTTTTCCCTTCTTCCTAAAGCCAGTCCAAGAAGATACTTTCACGGTTTATTCATTTGTAAGAACCATTCGCTCCTAAGGTGGAAAAAAGCTGCCGCTTGGAAGGCATTAAATTCCTGATGCACCCAGCTAGGCTGCTAATGCAATCGATCTCCTGTAGTAAACAGTGCTGGGCTCAGCATCACTCTGCATTCAGCCTTACCAGCCTGCTGAAGTTTGGTCCCTCTTGCAAATCCACAGGGTAAAGGTATCATCTTATATTGGCAACACTCCCTCCTGTGTAGTGGGTCATGTCTAAATGCATCCAAATGCACCATCTGGCTTTTGAGTTTAGCAGCAGGTATTGGCTTTCTCTGAAGAGAAAGAATTTGGTTTAAAAAACAGCTAGCATATTGCTTATTTTGGGGTAAAACTGATGGAAGTCCGCAGATTTGTTAATCTAATGACCAAACTAGCTTTGGCAAATGAAAACAAAAGAGAACAGTGCTTGGAGTAGGATTAATCTATCTTATGCAGTGTGTACATTAGGTCTCTAGAACGATATTTTCATAGGGTATTTTTCTTGTATGTTTGTGAAAAGCAGATAGCTCTCTGCTTTTGACTGATTTCCACCTGAACTTAGGCTTTCTTACTCTTCTCCTTGCTTATTTTCAGTCTGGCTTTCCTCTCTTGCAGCAGAATCATGGTTTACTCTTTCCAGTTTCAAACATCTATTCTTGACCTTATCTGTAATTGAACCCCTTCCCCATCTTATTTCACCTCACTGCAAGTGATTCCACATTCTAGATCTTGTTAATTATTTTCCATCTCCTTTGCAGCTCCTGGTTTTCAGAGGGTTTGTCCAGCCCACTGCCTTTTTTCTTCCAACTCACATCTCAGAACCAGTGCTCCTGCATTTTTCTCAGCCCAGTCTAGGGAGGTAGACTGAATTTTGTAATGGTTGGGATGTACACCGAAGTAGAGGGAAAGGAGAAAGAGAGAAACATCCACATTCAGACTATGGAGGCTGCTCCCAGAACCAGGCATAATGCTTATGGGTGCAGCCACAACCTCCTAAACTGCTTGCATCCAATAAATACCCCAATGTCCTGGTCTGAGGTTTCTGGACAGTCATAGAGTGAGTTTTTGCTAAGGAACTACAGTCTGGTCAGGTAAGATTTTAACCACTGGGACAATTTTTATTCAACTGTCACACTCTACAATTGCTTAGAACATTCAGGAAATGCACAGGGGGAAGCTGGTGGGTCAGAGAGGTGGATCAGTATCTCTTTTAATGTTTGTTCTGCTCATGTTGACTGTAGTATCAGTAAATGAGGAGTACTTTGTAAGGGCTGCAATCCTACCTGCTTTAATAACCTCTGAAATACTGAGATTAACAACTAACACTTGGGGAAATGGAGGGAATCTTATTTTGCTTTGTAAATCAGAGTAAATGTAGAATTTATTGAAGAGTAGCTACTGTAGAACATCGATCTCCTCTTTTTAGTCACTGCTTAAGGCATCATTGACATTTTGAAGCCCCTACATACACTGTTGATTATAAAAACTGTTAATTAAATCTGATTGGTTTGGTTTTGGTTTTGTTTTTTGTTTTTTTTTACAGAAAGTCACCAGTGTTTTTTTAAATGCATTCAAGTACTCATCACTCCATGGATGTTTTATTCTTCCTGCAGAGTGAGAGCATATGCAGACACAAGCAGAAATATCCTGAGTTCCCTGGAGAAGAGGTGGCCATACTTGTTTATCACCTGTGACCCAGAAAGACAGGACTGCCCTCTGCACAGCTTGGAGCAGGGACAGACCTGGTCCCTGAGTGACGAGCAAATGTAGCTGTAAACACTGCTGCAGTGCAGAGGTTGTGGTCCTGCAGCCTGAATAACCATCATCACAACATGACACCAAATTGGGAATGAGAGACCTGGCAGAGGAAGAAGAGGGAAGATGTGATTATTTGGGGGTCAAAATAGGGGTCCTAATCCTCCCTGTCAACTGTATCGCTGCTTTTCTTCTCAAGGGGTTTTTAATGTGGAACATGTATTTGATGTAGTTGTTAGTGCTGAGAAACTAACAAAAGTGGTTGAACAGTCATGCTGTCCTGCAGGTATTAGATTAACTCACCTAGAAGATTTTAAAACAAAATTTCTTCGGTTTTCATCTTGAACAAAGGTGACTCAGATGAGATCTTTACCCTTGGGCTGCAGATTACATTTCAGGCTGCCAGCCTGCAGGGAACATAAGAACTGATTATTCCTTCTACTGGAACAATTAAGACTAATGTGCAAGGTAAGAGCTGAAATGTCATCCTAAAGACAGGCTAGGAGCTTAATAGCTCCTTCCCCTTGAGCTATTAATCCATAGGGTAGATACCCAGCTAACCCCTTGGTCAATTATGCCACTCTTAGACAGGAGGTGTCTGACTAGGCACCTATTTCATAGAAGCATAGAATCACAGTAGGACTTTGGCTGGAAGGGGTCTCTAAAGGTCATCCAGTTCCAACCTGCCTGCCTTGGGCAAGGATGCCATTCACTAGATCAGGTTGCTCAAAACCCTGTCCAGCCTGGCCTTGAACACTTACAGGGATAGGGTAGCCACAGTTTCTCTAGGAAACCTCTTCCACTGTCTCATCACCCTTAAAGCAAAGATTTTCTTCCTTATGACCAATCTAAACCTATCCTCTTTCAGTTTAAAACCACTTCCCCTTGTCCTGTCACACAGGCCTTGGCAAAAAGTTGGCCCACTCCTCAAGCCTGTCAAGATCCCTCTGGGTGACATCCCTTTCCTAAAGTGCATCCGTGTTACCACTCAGCCTGCTGCTGTCTGCAAATTAGCTGAGGGTGCACTCAGTGTCACTGTCCGTGTCGTTGGTGAAGAGATTAAATAGCATTGGTCCCAGTATGGACCCCAGAGGAACTCCACTTATCACAGGTTTTCACTTGATCATTCAGGCATTGACTGGAAGTCTCTGGACACAACCATCCAGCCAGATCCTTGTCCATCTAACAGTCCATGCATCAAACCCGTATCTCTCCAATTTAGAGATAAGAATATTGGGGGGGACAAAGGCTTTGCAGACGTCTCGGTAGGTGACATCTGTAGCTCTTCCCTTGTCCATTGATGCAGTCAGTCCATCAGAGAAGGCCACGAGATTAGTCAGGCATGATTTGTCCTTGCAGAAACCATGTTGGCTGTCTTTAATTAACTTCCTGTCTTCCACATGTTTCAGCAAATCTTCTAGGAGGATCTGGTCCATGATCTTACCACACAAGGAGGTGAGGCTGAATGGTCAGTAGTTTCCAGGGTCCTCCTTTCACCTGTCATTGCTGGGGATTTTGCTTGACTACCATGATTTTTGAGATATGATGGAGAGTGGCTCACCAACTACGTCAGCCAATTCCCTCAGTACCGTGGGATGCATCTCATCAGGTCCCATGGATTTAGGTATATTCAGGTTCTGCAGGTGCTCTTGAACCTGATTGTCATATAACCATGAGTTCTTATCAGCTTTTGAGGGAAAAAACCTACTTTTTGAACTTGGAATTTACTCCCAACTCAGATAAGCTTCTGAATTATTAATAAAAAAGTCTTTATAGTTTTCAGATAACAGGAGCATCAGGCCAAAACTCTAATTCTTTCTCACTCAGAAATTAGTAGTTTTCTGAGTTTGAATTCCTATTTTCTGAGTGTGTTTAAATCAGGTATTGTATCAGAATCTATGATCTATTGAAATCTGAGAAGATAACTTCTTTTGATTTTTGTATCTCATAACTGCATTATAATGTCTAAAAAAAGTTAAATGAGAGGAAGAAATATAACAAATTCTTAAAAAGTGATGACAAAAATATTTTTCATAGTTTTTTCATTGTCTTATTCCTGTTTTTTTCAAAAAACAGCTCAAGCTGAAATCTGGTTAAAAACAAGTATGTCAAATGAAGCAGTACCAAAGAAATTGTAACATGAATTAGATTCACCAATTGGGAATAAAGTCAGGTTCTTACTATGAAAATATGGCCATCAAATTGTATCCTGCCTTTAAAAAACAATGAAGAGGCTTGTTAGTCTCACCATTTAGCCACAGGGAAAAATATAAAGAGAGAATTTTAAAGAGGTTAGGTCACTTGAGAGAGGGCAATCTTGTCTTTTTTCTGGCCTTATTTCACTGAAAGTTTATGGTTGTAATCTAAGCCAATGAAAGCTAAAAAAACCCCTGTAAATAACAAGCATCATTTTTCCATGGTAAAACTCAGTTTCACTGGAGAGAACATCTAAAAATCACAATATAGTTTTCAGGGCAAAAAACCCCAGGGGCAGACACGTCGCCTTAAACATTTCATGCAATGGGATTTCACCACACTCAGAACACTTCCACAGAATGCATTGTTGGTTTGTAATTCTTGTGTGTTAAGAATGGATATTTTTTCCTTCTGTACAGTTTAAATCTTTCTTCCACAGTGTCTTTTTAAGTACTTTCCAAACCGCTCTTCTTTCACTGATATTTTTATTCTGTTTAGATGAGACTGTCAAAAACTCTCAAACTTGGCTTACTGCTGTTCTTACCTGAGTCAATAGCCAAAGCACTCGGTGATACAGCTTTTTGTCTCCTAAAGTCAGTGGATGTGACTGCTTGCCTGACAGGTGCAGTGGAAAATCTGCACTGTCCCTTTTGGATTCAACTTTGTGTGGAAATTTACAACTGCTTGCATTTCTGGCAAACTGAAGCAGCAGAAAAAAAGAAGCTTGCACTTGGATGCAGAAAATTTACTGCGACCTTATTTTGGAATTTAAAATGAAATGACCCAATCTTGGCCAAAAAAATTGCAACAGCCTGCATCTGCATTCCTTCCATACAGTCTCACAAGCAGCACATACATTCTTTCCCACTGTGAGAGCAAGGTCAACACATAAACTCAACAGAGTAATTATTATTCTCCTCCAGAATGCCACTGTTGATTTTCAGTCAGCACAACCCATCCCAACACTATGCAAAATTTAGCCGTTTTAAAGGTACCGAGGCAGCTCTAATAGGTTCACTTCCATGTAAGTAGTTACATTACTTCTATGCGTTCTGAGTTCAGCCCTCTCTGAACTCTCCCTGAGAGTTAAGCTATTAAGAATTAGGCCATTACTGTAAAAATAATGATCTAGACTTCCAAGGAACCCACTCTGTGAGATGGGGTTCTCTGTGCTTTTCCGCACTGGCTTCGTAAGTCTTGTTTGTGTCGTTAAAAAGGAATTACGTCTAAAATAGAGAGAGTGTAACAAATTGATACAAAATATGTAATCCAAGCATCTGGTTCAATGAATACAAAGCACCTCATTCCCAGTGGATTGCTTGGTTCAATCAATAGTTTACTCCTATGACTAATACGCTGCACCTTTTTCTGTGTGCAAACCCAAAGCCATCTGTTTAGAAAATCATACTAATTGAACCGATCCTTGTTAGCAAAGCACAAAAATTCTTTGTTTCTTGTATTTTGTGTTTCAATTATTGACAAATGAAAAAAATATCGAATTTTACTTCTATGACCATGAAAATGTATTTCTACCTTAGATTATCTCCTAAAATGACCGGTTTCTGATTATTCGAAGAAGAACACAGATTCTTCCATTACTTCTGATAATGACCGAAATATTGGCCAGATACCAAGAATCTCTTTTTACACTAGAGAGTGGAGGGAATGAGGAGTCCATTACCATTGTCTGAACCAATAAATGATGTACAGTGGCTCTGAGGACACAGAGGATCCAAGGACTATGCTCTCCCAGGAATTTGGTGGCACTTGCTCTGGTGCCAACTTGATGACCCTCCTAAGTACTTCCATGGTCCATTAGAAGTTGAATATTCAAGTGCCACTTTTGGAACACAGGTGATCTTGGGCATCTTTCCTAAGTAAAGGAACAAGATATGAATCTCATGGTCCTGACTGCATTTAGATGCTCTGCAGCCTCTTCCCTCGTCACTCCAGGGATTTAGTGGCCTGTGTGTTGAAGGCCAGCCCTGACAGGGTGTAACTGTGTGTGCTGGGACCAGGATGCTGTGAGAAGAGCTGTGTGGGAAAGCTATGAGAAGCCTTGTTAAGGGCCTTCCTTTCCATGGCTGCAGAGTTGCATTAAAGTTCAGGCATTCATTCCTGATGGTTGCCTGTGCTGTCTGTGCCTGGTCACCTGGTACAAGCAGGAACAAAAAAGACCCTGTTCGTGACAGCAGTCTTCACAGGGATCTCACTCCAGTCCTTTAAACTATTGCCAGGAGCACAGGGCAGAAGTCTGGCAATGAAATTTGTGGCAGCTGAAGCCTTGGCTTTGCTGGAAAGAAGCCTGTATTTTAAATATCCATGCTAGGAAGTTGTGTCAAAGCCAACATTATTATACCCAGTTGTGTCTGGAAAAGGAGAGAAAGACAGATATGCACATAAGAAGCAGGAGCCATGAGCTAAGAATGAAGACCCATAATGAGTTCAAATGAAATTAAATTAAGGAAAGCAAACTAATGCTTTGGAGAAAAAGAATCCTACCTATGCTTGTACAATGATAGGTTTTTAATTACCTATTACCACCAGGGAAAGACATTCTGCAGTCTCTGCATTTATTGCTTTGAAAACATTAGTGGAAAGCAAGAGGAAATCTAATGACAGGACTTATTATGGAAGAAAGAACTAGTGAAACAGGAAGCATCATTATGCTCCAACATAAATCCATTAACAGTGTCTCTAAGAAGAGAGACCGTAACAAAAAAAAAAAAAAGGTAAAAGGATGATATTTTTCTTGCATTAGCCTTGGTATGGTAGCAAACAACTCATATGCTTTTTGTCAATGGCCTGGATGTGCTTTTTAGCTGTTTCAATCCCTTTGAAGATGGCTGTTGTAGCTGTGAGGGGCACCTTGTGTTGAGCCTCTAGCATTTGGGCTCTTTCTCTTCAGGCCATTGGTTAGCAATTCTTACAGTACTCTTAAGGCAATTCTCACTAGATTGAGTTATGATTAGTGCTAATTTTGGAAAAAGTAGATCAAACATACAGCTGGGAATTGGTTGCAACCATCTGTGGCGTGTCAGCTACATAAATAAATTTTCCATTTTTCTTTTCTTTTACTAGCAAAACACCATCAGGACACAAACTTTCATTTCATTGGGAATAAAGTCAGGCGCTGACTTTATTAATGAAACTCCTATTTCATAGCAGAATTTCCAAGCCCTGCCAGATANCATACAGCTGGGAATTGGTTGCAACCATCTGTGGCGTGTCAGCTACATAAATAAATTTTCCATTTTTCTTTTCTTTTACTAGCAAAACACCATCAGGACACAAACTTTCATTTCATTGGGAATAAAGTCAGGTGCTGACTTTATTAATGAAACTCCTATTTCATGGCAGAATTTCCAAACCCTGCCAGATAGCCAAAATTTCTCAGAAACTCCTGAACCAAGTAGGAAATGAGCTTGCAAAACCAACAAATACTGGAGCTGCAGCATCTGCAAAGTTTCTGCATCAGTACAGTCTAATATTTGAAACACGAAGCAGCGGGGCTGGTTGTTTACCTGTCTGCAAGTTACTGGCTGGCTTGTTCCCACTTGTTTGAAAACTCAGCAGAAACACAATGCCTCTCTTGCCTGAGATGTATCTTACCAGAAGGAGGATGTCACATGTCTGGAAAGCAAGATTAGCAGATAAAGCCAAAGCTGAGATGGGGATTTCCTCTCATATTATCCCTCAAATACACTGACAGCACTTGGGCTCTCCAAATGCTCAACGTTACCTACACAGACTTTTATGCCCTGTATGGGCACTCCCGTGCACAAGAGACCAGGGAGCTGCTTGAGTTACAAGGGATATGAAGCACAATTGCAATGACAATCCTTCCTGTCGTATAAAATTTCTGATTTTATTGCAAGGCAAGTGTACTCAAACTAATGTACTTATGCGCTTTATAAATATTTTAAGTAAATACAGACTAATAATAGTTGTTCCTTTTTTGACTAGATCTTTCTCATCCATCCAGATCAGGAGTCTGATCTCACATTTTTAAAACAAGGTAAGTTCTTTCTTTTAAAATTTAAGTTAATCCTGATTTATAAAAGAACAGCAGAGGCAAGAACTAAGCCTCACATTTCCAGCTGGAGGCCTTTTTATTAAAGTTGTCATTCCAGTTTTCTCATTCCTTGTCTGTAAATTTACATGCATCAGTTGCAATATTAGTCCTTACAAATGTTTGCACAGCACTGAGGAAGCTTCCAGTAGCAATCTACCAAGAAAAAGAAAAACGTTCCAATTTCTAATGTGCAACCTGTAACCCCTCTGTTAAGCAGGTCAGATTTTTTCATCATCTGCCATGCTCCATTGCACAGCAACCCTAGAGAGAATTCTAGCAGCCAAAAATGGGTATTTCTGATAGTCAAAAATCAGGTAGACTTAAAAATATTCCAGGGAAAATATTCTGTGAAGACATTACTCTGATATGTGCGATACACCACAGGCCACAGATGGATCCTTTTTTGTTTATCACCCAGTGAAGTGTCTGTCTACCTGTCCCCGGTGTTATAATCAGCTTGTAGCAGTAATCAAAAAACAAAGATACGTGCGAAATGGAAAGTAAACAAGATCTTTGGTTTTGGCAAATTTTCATGGCACATTAATATAATTTGCACTTTGTTGGTACACTTAATGTATACTCAGGAGTATATCTCCTTCCTCTGGGAATGTCATCACTTTTCAAGATGCTAAAAATGTCTTGAGAGAGGATCTAGAATCATTACTGCACTATTTTTTCCTCTCTGTGTGTGTATGTGTGAAAACATTGGCAGCTGCCTTGGAAAATCTACTGTACATTTTTCCTCCAAATTATCTTTCTGCCCCTATCATTTTTTTTAGAACCGTGGGTTTCAGAGAGAATTAGCTCCACACAGGGCAAATGTCTGTGTGGGTTCAGGTGAAATAATACTGAGAAAGCAGGTTTTTTCTGCTTATTTCTACTGGTACTGAAGGTGCCAAATTCTACTTCCTCTGCTAGTCTTAGCTCAGCAAGTAGCCCCAGATGTTTTCAGACATTGAGGGGGTCACTAAATTTGGCTTTGTGAATTAGAACAATGCAGATCCAAAAGCATGCAAATAAATGGCAAAGACTGAGGGGCAGGTTCCTCAAAAAGATTTAAACCTCTTATTCGGATGTCAAAACCAGGTATTACTGGATATATAAAAAAAATTCCCCTGTGAATAAATGGTTTAGATGGGAATTCAGACCTTATTCTGAGAGATGCTGTTACATCATGGAAGAGATAAAGGTTTAGCTTCAAAATAATTATACCACAGTTTTAGAAAAATCAAAGTGGAAGCAATCTAATGGAAAACCTTTTTACAAGCAGTAAAGATCTATAACAAAATTTCAGTGAAAACTATTACAGGCCTAAAATCTCCGTTTTTTGAAAAAAAGAGAAAGGGGAGGTTTTAAACAGGACAGATCTGAACTGTGAGAAGAAGAGAAAAAATACCTAAAAATAGCCAGCCACTATTAGCAGTTGCCAAACATGTCTTGGAACTGTAATAGAATTCTGCCTGACCTGGAAAAGGACCCTTCCTGCAAATCACAATCCCCAGGTGCCAAGGTAATAATGAGAAATGCTAGAAATTGTACAAAAATAAGAGATCAGATGATACCGTGGGCACACTGAGCAGGTGCAGAATTAATGGCACTCGGAGGGCTTCATCTGAGGATACTCTCTCCGGAACACAGAACACTCTGAAACCTGTGCCCAGTGAACCAGGTATTCATCACCTTCTATCAATTTTAAGGCAGATTTGGTTGAATCAGTAAGGCAGGGAAAACTTGGGAATTCAGCAGCTAGAGAGGCTTACATGGGTTCTTGAAGAGATTTTGAAGTCATTAAAGAGACAGGAGTGGAGAAAAAAGTTAAGGTCTCTGTTTTCTGTGTCACTGTGATCCTGGGTGTTGCAGGGAACTTGACATAGGAAATAGGAATTTGCTCATGGGCAGTTTCTCTGATGGTGATTTGCTGAGCCTCAAACAAACAAAAGAAAGCTTGTTATTCTCTCAATAGTGAGATATATTTTGTTACTACCTCTAATTAAAGTAACTGTAACTTGTGGATCCAAATGGGATCCACCCAAGGGTGCTGAGGGTGCTGGTGGAAGTGCTCACTGAGCCACTTTCTGTCATTTATCAGCATTCCTGGCTTACCAGGAGGGTCTCAGTTGACTGGAGGTGAGCAAATACAGTGCCCATCTACCAGAAGGGCTGGAAGGAGGATGCAGGGCACTGCAGTCCTGTCATTCTGACCTCCATGCCAGGGAAGGTGATGGAGCACATCATCCCGAGTGCCATCATGCAGCACATGCAGGACAACCAGGGCATCAGGCCCAGCCAGCACGGGTTGCTGTTTACAACTTCCTTTACTGTGAGAGGGAAGTGCTGATCTCTTCCCTCCGGTATCTGCTGATAGGATGAATGGAAATGACTTTGATCTTCATCAGGGGAAGTTCATATTGGATATTAGGAATAGCTCTTCAGTGAGAGGGTGGTCAGTCACAGGAACAAGTGCCCCAGGGAAGAGGTCATGGCCCCAAACTTGGTGTTGCGAAACATTTGGACAACACTCTTAGATATATGGTTAACTTCTAGGTTGCCCTGTGTGGGATCAGCAGTTGGATTCAAAGATCCTCGTGGATCTCTTCTAACTCTGTGTATTCTGTGATTTGATTCTATGGTTCAATGGCTCTATTTCAGCACAGCTGGGGGAAGGAGCTGGGACCAGGGTGCCACAGTGGTAGGCACAAAGTAAGGAAACAGCCTGCAGTCTGAAGTGTTACAGCACAGCAGCCTCCAGGCAGGGCTGGAGGTGCAGGTCCAGTTCAAGCTTGTACAATGAGCTGTCTGCAGGGTGAGTATCAGTAGGTGAGTTTGGTGATGAAAGTGCCATTAGAACCAGTGTGAGCTACTGCAGGATTCAGCTGCCTAAAAATGGGCTCCTGGTGCTGTGTGAGATGTCTCCTGGTCTCTGGAACATCCATGCAGTGTGTGTATGACATAGGACCCTTAGGAGACATCTTATCTTCTGGAACAGCAGCAGAACACCAGGCAAGATAAGATACTTCTAGTGCAAACACTAGACCAGTTTCTGTGAACCCTCCCCATGTCTCCTGGGGAACCTGCCCCTGCAGTGGATGGATCTAGAGGACTAATGAATGGATGCCAGCATCTGCATTCCCAACTGCGTTGACTAGAGATGTGGTCCATTTGCCTGGACAAGGACATATACATCATCATTTGGTCACCCTCAAATATTTATCTTGTGCCAGTTGAGAAGGCCAGGGTGTCTTGCCTGCATAGGCATAAAAGCATATTTATCTGTCATTTCAGATGGGCACATGTCCCACAGATGTCCTCTGCTCTGTCTCCTGGCCTTGTGCACACCTTGGGTTTCCCAGAGTATCTCAAAAGGCAGTGGATGCCCATGTGTGAGCAAGTAAACAGAGCCCTTAGCCCAAGGTCATCCTGCCTGGTCTCTAGCAGGATCTTCGCACTGCAGCAGGACACAAATTCCCTGTGAGCTTTCTGCAATAGCTGCCCTCGAGAGTCTCGAATAGCACAGGACACCTATGATTTAGGAAGCTGAACTGACCCTTCAACCTCCTTTATCTATAGTGGTGCTACGGGCAGCTGCCTCATCATAGACAACTACACTGTTCACACCTACATTTAGGTGCCTGAATCACGTTTTATAAATGAATTCTAATCCCATCACTAATGAATGTTACCTTCTTTAGTTAAAGCACCTCACTGTTCCATCTCAGTTTCAGTAGCTGTATAGCACCAGTGTTACATAAACTCTGCTGAGCTCCAGTTTCTCTCATTAGTCCAGCAGTCTGCATGGGAGCTGTTTGAAGGCACACAGGGATTACAAGGAGGAGTTTGGAAGAGAGTCTCAGAGCCAGTCTGTGAGTGCGTGATTGGAAAACTATCTGCAATCAAAGAAATTGAGGAAATATTTCTCCTTGCTAAGAAAAGGCAGCCTTTCCCTGGTATTGTCCCACACAGTTCATGAAAAAAACGAGTGGGAAGAGCCTCTATGACTAACTTGCAGTGCAATAATGTGTTGAGATGTGAGTTGTTGCATAAGTTTCTTCAAACTTTTAGAAAGTGTTTTGAAGGTACTTGTTATTACTCAGGTGTGAGAGAAGGAT
Organism: Platysteira castanea; assembly: GCA_013397175.1. Classification (NCBI taxonomy): domain Eukaryota; kingdom Metazoa; phylum Chordata; class Aves; order Passeriformes; genus Platysteira; species Platysteira castanea. The sequence continues at coordinate 1,258,216 of VYXC01008466.1, read as the reverse complement.
TTATCCGATGGTGGGTATCTGGTACCATTCCCCTCACCTCCAGACAGTGTGGAGTGGTGTGGAGCAGGAACTGTCTACTATCCAAAGCTGTACAATGAGTTCTGCAGTGCTGAGATAAGGGCACCTGTGAAGTCTTTATGGCAGCCTTGTGTTGATGAGGGGAGCAGAGGAAAGCCTTCTTGAGGGGCAGGATCTGGCCCTTTCTGTTGACTTGTCCAGGCATAATATGTAATGCTTCCCTAGTGACTGGACAGCATATTTATTCTGTCCTTAACCTGTCCCTTTTAGTGTCCAGAACCATTCCTCAAAGATAGGAGATCACAAATGTACACTGACAAGATATGTGAACTTCTTCATAGAAATCCAGAATTTGTCCTAACTGAAACGTCTGTAGTGAGTTCTGGAAAAGGCAGACTGATTTTGTTGCTGCAGGTGTCTGTTACAACAGTCTAAAGTAAAGTAAATTTACTGAAATTCTGTTCTTAAACATAAAAGACTTTTGGCTCAGTGAGCCTCAGAACTTCTTGGCATTTTTTCATTAATTAGTTCTACTTACTGTTTTAAGGCTGTAACTGCTAGTAGGGCAGTTTTCGTTACAAAATCATAAAGAAAATGTCCCATCTCTGAAGAACCTACAGTTCAAATAGTTGAAGAAGTGTTGTATATTTTCTCTGTATTTTCTCTAAATATATGATCTGTTGCAAATTTAGAATGACTTGGTAGATGGGGCTGAAATTGTTTGCTGTTAAACTAAAAGCCCAGTCAGATTCCATAAACTCAGTCAGCAATATCTTTGTGGGAAAGTCTATTTTTAAAGGGATCTCACAAGAGATATTTGGAACTACCTCCTCTGTTGTGGACATGATTCTGTCACAGAATACTGCTGGACTTGTTTTGAACACAGATCTTGGAAGATTTTTATCAGTGCTTGGGCTCTGAGTGGTTTCTGGACAACAAATAAGCTTATCTGAATAGCATGATGGAAGGACAACCTGCAGCTGTCCTGTTAATATTTACATAACAGTTCCTTCAGACACTGTGCTGATTTAGCATACAAAGTTAAATGATTTATGTGAAAGTGCAGCTCTGAAAGTTTTGTGTTCAATTAACCTATTCATAACTTAAAAAAATTCCTCATGGAATAANATCTTGTGCCAGTTGAGAAGGCCAGGATGTCTTGCCTGCACAAGCATATTTATCTGTCATTTCAGATGGGCACATGTCCCACAGATGTCCTCTGCTCTGTCTCCTGGCCTTGTGCACACCTTGGGTTTCCCAGAGTATCTCAAAAGGCAGTGGATGCCCATGTGTGAGCAAGTAAACAGAGCCCTTAGCCCAAGGTCATCCTGCCTGGTCTCTAGCAGGATCTTTGCACTGCAGCAGGACACAAATTCCCTGTGAGCTTTCTGCAATAGCTGCCCTCGAGAGTCTCGAATAGCACAGGACACCTATGATTTAGGAAGCTGAACTGACCCTTCAACCTCCTTTATCTATAGTGGTGCTACGGGCAGCTGCCTCATCATAGACAACTACACTGTTCACACCTACATTTAGGTGCCTGAATCACGTTTTATAAATGAATTCTAATCCCATCACTAATGAATGTTACCTTCTTTAGTTAAAGCACCTCACTGTTCCATCTCAGTTTCAGTAGCTGTATAGCACCAGTGTTACATAAACTCTGCTGAGCTCCAGTTTCTCTCATTAGTCCAGCAGTCTGCATGGGAGCTGTTTGAAGGCACACAGGGATTACAAGAAGGAGTTTGGAAGAGAGTCTCAGAGCCAGTCTGTGAGTGCGTGATTGGAAAACCATCTGCAATCAAAGAAACTGGGGAAATATTTCTCCTTGCTAAGAAAAGGCAGCCTTTCCCTAGTACTGTCCCACACAGTTCATGAAAAAAACGAGTGGGAAGAGCCTCTATGACTAACTTGCAGTGCAATAATGTGTTGAGATGTGAGTTGTTGCATAAGTTTCTTCAAACTTTTAGAAAGTGTTTTGAAGGTACTTGTTATTACTCAGGTGTGAGAGAAGGATTTATCCGATGATGGGTATCTGGTACCATTCCCCTCACCTCCAGACAGTGTGGAGTGGTGTGGAGCAGGAACTGTCTACTATCCAAAGCTGTACAATGAGTTCTGCAGTGCTGAGATAAGGGCACCTGTGAAGTCTTTATGGCAGCCTTGTGTTGATGAGGGAAGCAGAGGAAAGCCTTCTTGAGGGGCAGGATCTGGCCCTTTCTGTTGACTTGTCCAGGCATAATACGTAATGCTTCCCTGGTGACTGGACAGCATATTTATTCTGTCCTTAACCTGTCCCTTTTAGTGTCCAGAACCATTCCTCAAAGATAGGAGATCACAAATGTACACTGACAAGATATGTGAACTTCTTCATAGAAATCCAGAATTTGTCCTAACTGAAACGTCTGTAGTGAGTTCTGGAAAAGGCAGACTGATTTTGTTGCTGCAGGTGTCTGTTACAACAGTCTAAAGTAAAGTAAATTTACTGAAATTCTGTTCTTAAACATAAAAGACTTTTGGCTCAGTGAGCCTCAGAACTTCTTGGCATTTTTTCATTAATTAGTTCTACTTACTGTTTTAAGGCTGTAACTGCTAGTAGGGCAGTTTTCGTTACAAAATCATAAAGAAAATGTCCCATCTCTGAAGAACCTACAGTTCAAACAGTTGAAGAAGTGTTGTATATTTTCTCTGTATTTTCTCTAAATATATGATCTGTTGCAAATTTAGAATGACTTGGTAGATGGGGCTGAAATTGTTTGCTGTTAAACTAAAAGCCCAGTCAGATTCCATAAACTCAGTCAGCAATATCTTTGTGGGAAAGTCTATTTTTAAAGGGATCTCACAAGAGATATTTGGAACTACCTCCTCTGTTGTGGACATGATTCTGTCACAGGATATTGCTAGACTTGTTTTGAACACAGATCTTGGAAGATTTTTATCAGTGCTTGGGCTCTGAGTGGTTTCTGGACAACAAATAAGCTTATCTGAATAGCATGATGGAAGGACAACCTGCAGCTGTCCTGTTATTACTTATAGAACAGCTCCTTCAGCCACTGTGCTGATTTAGCATACAAAGTTAAATGATTTATGTGAAAGTGCAGCTCTGAAAGTTTTGTGTTCAATTAACCTGTTCATAACTTTAAAAAATTCCTCATGGAATAATTAACTTTGCAAAAAATAATTTTTAAGCAAACAGAGTTATCCAGGAGCTGAATTACCCAGTGCATACAGCTTGTGAAGTTTTGGAATTGCAGTTTAGTATAAAATATAGTGCATGTGCTGAAAAAATGGAGCAGTTTCTTGTTTTTGAACAGGGGGAAAAAATTTGTCTGTAAATCCCATTTTATCTATGCTGGGATCATTTAACCATTCCTCAAAATTTTCATAATGCTTGCAATTTCTCCCTACCTCCTGTGTTTCTTAGCTGTTTCTGTGGGTCAGCCTTACAGGAAAAGAGCCGTATTCTTCATACTGTAGCCATCAGACTTACAGTTATCCTTTCTCAGCTTTTTACACAGATTTATTGTTGGCTTGCTCTTTCTTTTTTTCTTTTTCTTTTTT